>JAJIZL010049089.1:4985-21271 GCA_023969395.1 Amblyomma maculatum
TCTGCAGTGCTATATCTCACGACCATAAAGACAGCTAAATTAGCCTCTAGCTAGCGCATACATTGACGTAACAACTCACGTTTGAAAGATCGTTCATATGCATACTCCGGCGTTCGCAAAAGCACGACCACCGTACAGCTACTGCAACAACCGCACGCACGACTCGCTCAGCGCAAAACGCGCTCTGTCCGCCATGTTTAGACATCAAAGTAGTCTGCATCGATGTTGACTTCGGCGAAGCCGTCTTCGCGAGACTGCTTCGCGAGAATTGGAACGCATCCCAAGATGGCGGCTGCTCGCGTAGCCGTCTAAGTAGACGTCTACGAGGGGGTATTGGAACGCACCCAGGACAGCGCCATGACACAAGCGTTTAGGGGTAGCTCGGCTGAAAACGCTGATTAACCCAAAATGTGTGACGTCATATATGACGTCACAAACAACGTCATGGGTCACGTGATATTTTATGATGTCATGTCCGGATGTAGGGCGCACGTGTTTTCCCTAGACTGTCTCTGGATTCCCCATGCTTTTCAGAGCGCCCGGGCGCGACCCGGCGGTATGGCCGGCGGTGTCGGCGGCGCGCCGCAAGCAAACGGCAGCTGCCCAGCCGATGGCCGTCGGCGGAGAGGCACGAGGCCTAGCTTGCATGCAGTGCGGACACCGTGGAAACGGCAGCGACGTCAAATAACATATGCACGCTTCGAGCCGCGAAGAGGTTTCTGAACCAGCTTGTCGCACCACACGAATTGCCGGGGAAATCACAGTTTAATTGCTTTTCCTTTATCTAGATCTGTGTGAGACCTTTCGGCGACAAAAACAATCGAGGTTCACCTACGCAGTGTGACCTGTTCGTAGGCCGGCCGGGCGAATTTTCCAGTGACAACTGCACACCATGTGTGATTCCGCTCTTCTGCACATTTCGTATCTTTGCAACACGTTTCCATGCAAAATAGCTTTCTCGGTGCGACGTCGTTCAGGCGCGCAGGCTGTCGGCAACGGTCGTCCGTCCCGTTGCCACGCGTCCAGATATAATTCGGTCTTTTTCTAAGCGAAATATTTCATTGTGAATTGTTTTAACCAGAAATGCGCTCGGTGACCGCTCTTATTGGCTAAAAAGGGACTAATTTCCTCACTCCAAACTAATGCGCCGGCGAATGCATATGATGCCGGCCGGCAACACCGCGGCGCCGGCGCTATTATAAGCATATCCTAGCTGCAATAACTAGCTAGTCGATGACTGTAGGGGGCAAAAAAATAAAGCTTTGAGGACAAAGGGAATAGAGATACGTACTAGGTCATTCGACTCTACAATTTTTTTAGGTCAGAATTGTGATGCTGGGAGTGATATGTTGATTAGGAAAAAAAAACTAAATAAGCTGTAGTATTAAAGGATGACCTCTCACTGTTTTGGTTACCCTGTTGTTAAAAACAATTAGGCGCCTAATGAATATCCTATTCTCATTTGGGCTATGATTATTATAAGACTATGTAAGTCATTTCACATTGATCAGGGCTTGTTTTAGATTAAGTTTATTAAAGCAAATCCCCATCTTGCACTTAGAGCATAATGCCTTCATACCTCAAATAAAGTTGATGGAGCATATCATAAAGTCGCAATTAATACAACCGGATTTCAGAACATTCAGCCTCAGGATTTCAGGCTAACAAGAAGAAATGTTGTACATTGTTACTAAGGAGGTCATGTTATATATGGGTAACTATAGGAGCATTATAAGAAGCGTTTTTTTAAGTAGTACAGAACAGTAGTACAGTAGTACAGTACAGAACAGAGCCTTTAGAAAACATGAAAATATTGCAGCGTATATCACATGAAGAGTAATGGCATTGTATGTTTTGTAAGTGTCAGCATATGTTTGCTGACAAATTGAGATCGATGTGATGCATGCATCTTTTAATGGCTTAGTGCTTGTTCTAATGCAACGCATGGACCATTTCAGCTTGTCATGCCTTCGCATGTCTAATATGTAATAAACAGCGTCTTATGTCTTCTGCATTTCTTTCACGGCAACAAGTTTTGCATCCGTCATATGTGTCAATTGTGATTTTTAACTGGACCTGTAGCCTGAAACAGACTGCTGACTGCCATCACAAATTTGTTTGTTATATATTCAAACACTGCATTTATTTTTGTTCATAAAAACATTGAAATGCTTTAATAACTTTCACTGCCTTGAGTAAATGTTTGTCATTCGTTACATTGATTGCTTGCAGTCCAGAAATTCTTTACATTCTTATTTGGCTATACCTTACACTTACAAACACATATAAAGTTATATATGTGCTACACTATTTTCCCTTTAATTTAGTATCTCTTTCACACAACCTCAGAGTTTAAAGACAATTATTTATCAAACAGCACTTGTGAATATATCTAAGTGGACACTTTTTTAATTGCACAATGATGGCATAATGCAATGAAGAATAAGTTAATGTGGTCCACCACTTCAGTTTGCAAAAAACTTATGAAAGAGAAAGGTAGCATGCACTATAACCAATTTTTAACAAAATTTTCTGGGCATATGCCACCTCTTATGCAACTAATATGTCAACAGCAAAAAAAAACACCTTTCTTATACATTACTAAGGTGCAAAGATGAGTAAAACGAGTATTTGCTGAATTTCGGGCTGTCCAGACATTGTGGGATTGCTTTTCAGGATATAAAAAGGCATTTTTTTAGCATAAAGGAGGGGTTAGAAACCTTGCTGTCCCTATAGGGGTGTGAGGACTGCACTGGGTGCAGTGCTCAGGAAAGTGTGGCTGGGAATGGGGGGGGGAGGGTGGTAATGCAAACAGTGCAGTTAGAGAAATATATGCAAGGCAATTCACATGCTGCAATACTGTGGGCCTTAAGTTCTTTTCCTCAAGAGAATGCTTTCTCTCTTTTGTTGCTGTAAGAGAAGGTTATTGTTAAAATGAGAGATACAAGTCAGTCCATCATGAAATCAAACCTGACGACCCCCACTATCACTCCGCTGCTGAAGACCACTTTGAGACTAAATGTATTCTGTTAGCAAGGCATCACTGCTCATTGGTACCTTTTTTATTTGCAAGGAGGCTACAGTAGTCTGTGCCATTGCTTTTCTATGGCTTTTCTATGTTGCTTGTACCTATAGCATGCAGTACCTGAAGTAGTAAATGCTGCACAATTTCATTTGCAGACAAAGCACCTATACCTTGACAAAGTGGTGGCAAAGATGGTTGATTTAAAGCTCTTTCTCAAAGATGATGTGTGGCTACAGTGTGCAAGGCTATTGAGCAGAAATTCATAAAATCAAATGAGCTCAGAATATCAGTAGACAGGCACCAGAAGTTCAAAAATAGTAGGGTAGGAGAATGTGTCTGAGGTTCAGGGTTTTCATTGCAGGAAGAAAATAAAAGAGGTGATGCTTGACTGCACTGGTAGATTTTATGCCGAGCTCTGCATTAAATCAAAAGCGATTTTAGAAGCCGCAGAACATATCTGGTCCTCTTGAAGTGAAGAGATTTCTTTATTCTGCTGAGGGACCTCTCAAGCCTTAAAGTATGTATTCCGAAGCTTACATCCTTCTACAACAAGCTGTCTGATAGAACACATTTCATCGAAATGCCTTGGCTGAGGAGACACCTCAAATTAAAGTGGCAAGCATTGGACTCGGAGAGGGGCAACAGTTGGGCAGCATTGGAGTTCCCCAGATTGAGATTTTCTAGAACCTCTCCCCAGCCTGCAACTATTCCTAATATATGAGTGTCTGTTGTATCCTGTGAGAGGAGGAGGTTGTGTCCTGTGAGGAAGAGGACCTATGATGGGTCAGTGGACGCTTTCAGATCTTGCATTATCATCTCTCGTAGGTGAGCTGGCAAAAAACATTGATTTTGACAAATCGAGTAGTAGCTTTGAAGCCTTAAAGACCGGAAAATGAAAATGTTGGCATGTCGGTTTTTTTTTTGCTTTATGCTCTTTAGATCAATACCAGCTTTCAAAACAAGATTTATAATATCTGAAATTAGTTGCTCAGAGCAAGATGACTTCAGTGTTTCCCACTTTTTGTACACAAGCGATTTCTATAATTGATCGAGGGGTATGCTTATTTCATTTGTGCGGCAGGATTAATTATGCACTTGTCCCTCTGCAAAATTTCTCTTTTATAGCGTAGTTGTTGAAGGCCTCAATTATGACTGCTTGTTTGTTTTTGTAACTTCAGTTCTCTTCTGTGTGTTCGAGTTGTCCTTTCACTATTAGCATGCTTACTTCTCAAATGACATTTCTACGCCCATATTTGCATGTGAACGCTCAGTCTAACATTCTAGCTGGTTCGTATTTACTTTATTCTTTGTCACTGTGGCCGATGTAATTGCATTTGTCTTGAGCATGTTCAAAGCTTTCAACAGTCCTTATGAAGAGTTTTTGAAAGCATAAAAAATATGAACTACAATACAGCACATTGGCCAGTTCTCAAGGCTTTTGCTGGCACTGCGCTATGCCTGATGTAAACGAAATTGTTCACAATGGCACCGTGTTATATTCCTGGTCGCATCTGCCAGTTTGCCACTTTTTAGTTACTGTGCATGTTACCAAGTATTTCTACATGCTCGAAGTTTGCAATTCTTGTGGTTTTTATATGCCCTTTTATTTGAGTGGTCCCAATCTAGAAATTCATCTGTCAAAAACCTCTACTTAATTCTTCACAAATGCACCTTTTTTAAGAAAAGAAAAAATATGACATATGCCCCTCGTAATATAGCTATTATCAGTTGTGGGGTATGCTTGTTACATTGAAGTCTTAAGAAATGAAGGGAAAAAAATGCCTCAGCTTGCACCATGTTGTGCGATACGAAAAACGAACTTCCCCTATCAAAGAAAGCCTTGACGACAAAGTAGTTGATGGTATTGCGCTCAGGTGTGTTCATGAAGGGGGGGGGGGGGGGGGGTTGCCCCGCGTTATTGCACCGGATGTCGCAGACCTACGCCATTGGGGGTTAGAAATGGAGTGCTTTCATGGGATACAGAGGAACGAATACAACCGGTCATGGAGACTGCAAACATGCACCTTATCTGCACTTGTGCCCTCGTTTTTGTGTTCTTTCTGAGTTGTAAACCATCAACAGGTAGCAAGGCTCGCATGCAACGGGTACCTTATACGCATGAACCTTGATCCCCGTTGAATTCCAGTTAGGGATCCATTGTTATCCAACTGGTATGAACTGGAAGTTTGTTCCTTAAACCATTTACATCAGTTAGGATTTTTGCCTGGGTTGTTTCAAAGTAATGTAGAAATGTTGTCAGTGTTGTTCAAGTTACTGCCTATGAAGCAACACAATTTTACAAAAAAAACAATGGTTGTGAACGCCTCATGCATTTATTTTTCCGTTTTGAAAATGTTTCAAGCTACAATACTTGCCATGTCACATTGCGTAAAAGAAGCTCTAGCTTTTTACAGGAATGGTTTTAGAGTGTGCTAAAGAAAGAAAGTGTAAAGATGGAATAGTGACATGTGGCCTCTTTTATGCATGATGTTTGTCTGCCGCACATGAAGTGAAAAGATATCTCTGTTGGTTAACGGCTTTCCACTCAGTGGATTAGTCATGCAGTGTTGCATGACAGACCACCGAAGGCCCAATACATCCTACAAAAGACTAAAAACGAGAAAACATGACGGTGAAGTTGAAGGCCCATGATCTGCCAGGAAACAATGGGGTGGCTCTGAGAAGGACTTTTATATTGGCAGTAGTAAGGATGGCAGTCCTCTGCTTTGTGGCTCTTCACTTCGCAGTGACAACACTGGTGTATACTGCACTGACACCTACTGTAGTTTTGCCCATGCTGTCAGTTATTCTGACAGCTGCGGCGGTGAGCATCGCCAGTGCTCTAAGTTTCAAGTGTTCATTTGTAAAAGATGTGTTCTAGATCCTGCTAAAGAGTCTTGTATTATCCAATTGAGTTTCCAGAATTTACACTTTCTCTAGAAGCCCTCATTCCATTTATGCATCTTTTCATTCTTTCCAATTAGAATTTTCAGTCCTAATTGAATTTCCATAATCAAATGTCTGCCAGTTTCCAGATGACCTCCCAGCTGGAATAAGTACTTAGTCCCAACTGCATAGTTTTAACTCTCTGTAAAGAAGCAATTTATTTTTATTATGGGCTGCTAAGTTATGGTCATCTTACAGGTTAGAATTGACATTCCTAATGAACATCCAAACTGAATGGACAATTGTTATGCATGGTGAAACTGGAATTCAAACTACATTTCAATGATGCATTGTATGTGTGCTGGCTAAGATGTTAAAGGAAGCTGGTGCATTTCGCTTCCTAGTAAAAATACACCCAAACATACTAGATTACAATAGGCTTTGCAGTTAAAAATTTTGCAACTAATTTCAAAGTCCAATCTGGAGTCAATGATTTCAATTCGAGCATATTAGATAGTCTCGAGAGCTAAATTAAATGTTTCAGAGAGCAACTCATGCACTTAGGTCCTGGACCCATTTACAAAGGAGCAGTAGACGTTAGCTGCAGAGTAGGATAAAAAAATTTACACATTATTTAAAAAAAAGTGCAAGAATTAGAGACCCTATGTCTAGAAGATCTATTAATGCGAAAGTATTACTTCGCTATGTTTATTTATTTATTGTTAGTACCTACAGCGCCCATGAGGCATTATTGTATTGTAGGGGGGATACAACTACATACAATAACACATGCAAAGAAGATATAAGAAACTTGGTAGCAAGGTAACACAACACACTGATAGAACACTAAATGAATTCTCAAGTAGTATAAGTGATAACATAAAATACATTAACACAGCGCTGGCAAACGCACAGATTTCACAGATTTCTGTCCGCAGACCGCGTCCGCACACCGCATCCGCAGAACGTGTCAGCAAAATCATGTCCGCAGCAGTTGTGAGTAATTGAGAAGTGGTGGAGGTTAATGAGTGGTGTCAATCGATAGAGGGTGATGTAATGTTGCAGTAGCATCCGTTCTTTTGCATTGCTCCAATGCAGATTCTGCAGTGCTCTTTAACTTTGCAACATTTCTGATTTTACAACCCTAAAAGTGTATTCATAGCTGTTTTCACAATTTCAGGAATACCTGTTTAAGTTCATTCAGTGAGACCATTAGATTGTGTTTTATTGATTGCCGGTTGCACCAAGTGTGAAAGTGCGGGAGAAACCAGAGGTTGGAGTTTTGAGTTAAAAACGGAGTGGCTCTAAATTGCAGCAGTGCCATCGAGCAAAGAAAGCTTTTATTGTCCTGCCAAGAAAAATAGGAAACATGCAACAAGTGGCATTCATAGTTAAAGATAGTTATACTGTATTCTGCACGGAGGTGTCATGTCATAAACCGGCAGTCAATATCTGTTATGTAAGAAACACACATTTAATTTACTGAGAATTATCATTTTATTGATATTTGCTCTCGTGGTGCTTGCCCACATAAAACTGCAATACCTTATCTGTGGGAACTTGCATAATTAAAGGCAAGGACAGTACCACATCAAGGTAAAGCTCACTCATTGAAGAAAACTTTTTTTTTTATTTGCGGTGTTGTTTATATGAATTTCCTATCTCAAATGAAAAAAATTCACACTAAGACTTATGCGAGTTTCTACACGGTCAATATTTTTATTATAGATTGGTAGCCATCTCTTACATCATTTTCTTATTTCAGACTCAAAACAAAATAGTTTTTTTGTGTTTATTTCTTCATGAAATTGGACCAGGCAAACGATTTTTCAAGTAAATAATTTCAATGTAAAACATTCTCATTGAGATCAAAGCCAGTAATAAACACACTATTATCAGCATACATGATGAGCTGAGCACTGTTGTCAATATGAATTATGTCATTTATGTACAAATTCAGCAAAAGTGTGCCTAATACTCTTCATTGAGGTACTAAACAAAATATATAAAGGATGATTCGTTTTTGTTACTGTTCATCTGATTCCTTGAATGGGACTTGATTCAATTATTTCCAATACCTTTGCGAGTGCTGCTAATTAAAAAAAATATCTCTACGAACGTGTGCTCCATGCTCTAGCAGATTTCATAGAGTTCCCCAATAGAATATTGAGCTTTTATATTAGCATTGCATGACATGTTAATTGGATGTGAAGCATGTTTTATGTTCACAAATGCATGCCATTTCCATAATTTCGACTCCCTTAATTGTACAAAATGTTGGCACAGAGCTGAACTGTTGCCATTGAATTGGACTCGAAATTGTTGACTGGGGCCCAATATCCAGTTGGAAATGGTCATTTCCGATTTTGATTTGGCCTCAACTGTTTTGTTAAACTTGGAACAAAGCCATACTGCCGCGGTGCAATCCATCGCTACGTACGTGGTTCGGCTAGAGCAGCTCTTTAGACACAGTGACAGACACAGTGACAGACACAGAGACCAATGACAATTTTTATTTAAGAAACAGCCAACAAAAGTGAACTGAAAACATGGCAACTACTCACCCCATACATGGTTACTATACAAAGGCACACTGCACTTGAACCTTGTCTAGGACGCCTAGCGCGTAGGATGCTTTCGTGAGAGAAAAAAAAACACGGCGTTGTACATGGCATCGAATCCAGGTGCGTACACTTCTGCCTTTTCCCGTGCTCTCGAGTTAAGTGATCCTTGGATGGCGACTATAACCTTCGAAATGTGATGCATTTATAAAAAAAAATACACAGCGGCACAAAGCCGCGGTGTATATTGTAGCCTATCGCGAGGCCTAGTTTGTCGTCACTGCAGCACTGGAGAGAACGACGCTGGCCAAGTGCTAGCTGCAGCAGCTGTGGAATGCACGAGGTAAGTGAGAATTAAGCAGTACAGTACTTTATGAAGCAATATTCAAGACGATTATGCAGTTATATAAAATGTCGATACTTCCATTAACATCGCTGAACAAATCCGCACCACACTGAGTTGCATGGGCTTAGTTAGCGTTCGTCACGGCAGCAGAGTGACGCTTGCCACGTGTTCTGCAGCTGCTGCACGAAGACTCGGAAGAATGAGTGAGGGAAGCAGGTAATAAGCACTGTAGCACTTCATTAAATCAAATTTGACACGATTATGCATGCGTGTATTTACGTATAGCCTGGTAAAGAGGCCTAGCGCGCAAGGTATTTTGGTGGCCGCGGCGATTGATACGAAGCCACGTGCAACGTAGAGAGGGAAGAGGAGTACGGGATGTGCAGGTCTGCGGTCTGCCAGGAACATTGGGGCGGCCCTGAAAAGGGCCGTTTGGATGCGCAGCGACGTGACGGCTTGGCGAACACAATGCCCTGCACTCGTCCGTGGCCCTTTGCCGTGCACCGTCAACAGTGGTGCACTACGTCGTACACAGTGCCTGGTTATATGCTGCCCTGGATGCTGTAGCGATGCTTCTACTGTAGACATTTACGAGGGTTGCGGCGATGATCTTGGAGAGCTGATCGATGCTGCGATCCCTGACATGGGCTGCTGCGTACAAAGAAAATCCTCGGCCTCTTCGCAGCATACAGGAAACGGTGCTGTAAAGGAGTAGAAAAAAGTTGCTTTATGAACATCGCGATTTGATGAATGCGCAACATATTACAAAACCTTCGACAAAGAAATCTGCGTTCTTGTACCTCAATCAGGGTTGAGAATGCGCACGGCAGACGTGCGCCTTAGCATAGCAGTCAGGCAGCGGTTAGTTGCCGACGGCGGATGTTTTCGTGGAGGTCTCCATAGCCGTGGCCGATTTTTTTTTTTTTTTGAACACGAGGAGCGTCCATTCCACGAGCTGCTGCTGCACGAGGTCCTGGAAGCACGTGGGGAGAGACAAGCGACACAGCACTTATAAATAAGCAAAATGCGAGACAATTTTGCGCAATTTATACTTACCTTGACGGTGCTTGCGATCTCCCGCAGGTCGTCGCCATTATCAACGTCATTCCGCCCAACGTACAGCACGGATCGGCGTGCTGAAAGCGCATTGACGTAAACGCGCAGGCCCGCCATCGTCGAGCATCTCGCTGACCGAACGCGCCGGTGCCATGCAGCAGCGAGATCCACGAACCGAATGCCGGAATCGCGCGCGTTGCCAGAGCGGGAGGCACCTAGCGATTCCCTAGAGCGTCTAGGGACGAAAAAAAAACAAGCAAACCCAGTTTTTGACTACGTCATGTCCGGTTAAGCATCGAGGCCGACGCAAAAAACGTCACGCCAGGCCACGGCGTGTCCACCAATCAGGGTTTCCAGCCGAGCCACCGTACTACCCCTAAACGCTTCTCCATGACACACAAAGTTGAGCTGATGATGATAATCACTATGGACAAGACGTTTGCTTGTTTTTGAACACAACCTTTTTAAAACTTTTCAAGCATAAAATTAGCACAAATAAGTTCAACTAATTATCTTTACAGTAAAAAGCAACTAAAAATATGAATACCAGTAGCGAAAACTGTGAAGGCATTGCCGCTCAATCCCACCGCAGAAAGCGCGCCCTACAGTAGGTCGTCTGCTACTGCAGCCGAGCCTCCGTGCGCTCGTGACGAAAATTCTTGGAGGGTTGAAATCTGGGTCAGTTGTTACATTGTCTTGGAGAATAATAACCAGCAAGGGACGAGGACGAAGAAAGACTATGTACACACGGTAGCTGGTGTGTACCGTGTGTACATAGTCTTTCTTCGTCCTCTTCCCTTGGCTGGTTATTATTCTCTAAGAAAAGTCTTGCCACGAGCTACGGGTTATCTTTTTGCCAGTTCCAGCTATAATACACCACATGGAAGAGCCTTGCGTCCATGAAGCCCATAATACAGCCTCATCCAGATTCACCGCGTAGATTCACGGCCAGAAACTGCCACAGCGAACAGAGACGTGAAATTTGCAGTTCACAGAATGACATAAAGAAAATGGTATGCTCCCAGATTTACTAAAGCAATATTCGGTATGTGTGCGCCGAAATCATAACTTATATGCAAGACTTATTCCACTCTTTCTGATTGAATGATGAGCAAGCAGTGAAACTGCAATACATGTGTGAGATGTGTGACACCTGTGAAAGACGCTTAGCAAAAATAGTGTAATTTTAACCAGTGGTTTGTGATTCTAAGGATTTAAATTCGTTGCAAAAAAAAAAGTCCATTCTCAGGTGTGGATAGTCAGACAAGTTGTCTAATTATACAGGATTATCATAATGACCTCACAAATATGCCATTCATATGTTATATCCATATACTGTATGCAAAGGAAACAGAGCAATTAGAACAAGCAAAGGAGGTCCTGTGCTCTAGCTCTTCCTAGAGCTAGAAATACAAGAAGAGATTCCTAAAGATACACCAATTCAGGCTATGTTCGCAAGGTTGAGGCGCAGTCATTCAAAACATTATTAGTACAGATACATACTAATAATGTAATAATTTATGATGACTCCATGGTACGTACCATACAGGATTCATCATCAATTAATTATTCCGAGGCAACATTCAGAACATTGAAAGATATAAGCCTAATGTTTCACAAGCGTACAACTCGTCGAATTTGTGACACATAACTGGTAGCAGTATTTTCAAAATCAACTGCTAATCGAGACGTATGTACACCATAGAGAATTATCCCATAAAGTAAAGTCTCAAGCACCTGCTTCATTGTGTGCCTGAAATCTCTAAATAAAGCATGCCTCAGAATGAAGTTACAGCATATCATACGCCCAAATCCACCAGTAGTGTAAGCTACCTGGTACCAGCTGACCTCAAAGCATGCAGCTATACTGGGCAGGCTACCGGGGCGTGTTCTGCAAGTATCAAGCTGTTGAGCCTTTGGCAGCTCCTTAACAGCTCAGTGTTAGCACCTGCCATGAGCTGGCACTGGAGGACAAGTGCCCTATGACTAGATTTCTTCAGCCGACAGGAACAAGTCAGGAGGACTAGCCCCTTAATGTTCCATCGTCTTCTTCATCACTATCTCAGCACGAGGGTTGGCCATGTAGGCGTCAGCTGCAGTGACCCAGACAAAGTTCCAGTGCCAGTCCTTGAACCAAGTCTGGAATCGTGGTGGAGGTAGTGCAAAAGGCTAGGATGAAAGACAGAAGAAAGGCAACACACAGAGATTTCCACCTTATAACAAATCTGAAAGTCTAGATATATTTGAATGCTATCACCATCTAGTTTATATTATAAGCAAACAGCAAAAGCCAAGCAAACTAAGGAAAGTAAGGTTCCAGACATGCTCCTCACCAACATTGTGCGCTATCTGTGTGCAGACTGGAACGGCATTCCAGACAATGCTACTATAATCACTTGCTCACATCACTTCGTTGCAGACATAAAAGCTTTCCTGTAACTGTGGATATGTATTTTTAATTTTACTATCTCTTTTAGGTTCTTTAATGAAATGAAATCTAGTACTGCACACCAACAGAAGATGTGCAAAACTAGATATGCCAGGGCATCCCATCATACGGGCCAGTGAGCCTTTTTTACATTTAAGCCTTTAATAATTTCACACCACTTTACAATAATATTGCAGCTCTTTCGATGAAACTTTTTGCAAGCCCTTGATGAAGATGATAATTGTCAATAAGGACATGAGATGCATCCACTGCACTGCCGATGGACAGCTTTTTTCCTTCACTTTCCTGTGTGGTTTAAATTCTGGCTAATCGCTGTGAACATCAGCAATGCTGCATCGCAAATCCCGCTCATGCTAAAGACTATACCGTTTCAATGGGCACCAACACAGAAGGAAATAAAACAACTCGAGAAAATAACACGCAGCCAATCCTGACATGTTAGTTCTGCACACATTCCTGCTTGTCAGCCGGTCAAGGTTAGGCAAAGGCTAAACGAAGTCACTCGCTTAGCCATAGCATCTGAGGCAATGCACCTGGTGCCAAATGGTACTAACCAAAGCCGTTTACTGTGTGAGCACATTAAATGCATATCAAAGAGGAAATTCAGAAAAAAAAACTGATGACTACCTAGGACACCAGACACTTGCCAATCATGAATACAGATAATCAATCTCATGGCACGACAAAGAAACCAAAGATTTGTTAATGCATGATACCACCTCAGCCTTCATATATAATAATGCATACCTAGGAAATTTCCTATGTCCATGGATTGAAGTAGTACCTCAGCGTACATCACAATGTTGAAACAGGTCGCCGTTGAGGGTAATGCAAAGGGCATCTTGCATTACCAAACCTTCAATTCCTTCACCAGAACATTGCCCAGCTTGATACATTTTGTTTTATTTGTGTGTTTGCTATTTCACATGCATTTAATCATGCTCAAGAAACATATGCACTTGGTTGATAGCAGTCTTCCTACCTTTGCGATTTGTCCTGCACTCTTGGTTCAGTATGCTTCATCACTAACTTGAGCAGCCACACACATTGATAGTGTGGCAGAGCGGGGCCCAGAAATTCTCTAACTTGCATCATTTTCGAAAATGCCCCCTTCGGTGAAACCTGACTGAATAAAACACTCGATCAGTGTGCTTCCACCTGCTCTGGCCTGCACTGCTGGAGCTGTACACCATATAACAAAAATGCACCTGGTATACAAATGTGATGAGGCACAATGTATAGCTGCACTTGCCTTCCTGCCTGATCAAATTTTACGGCAACAATACCAACGTTATATAATATTCGACAACTTGCAACTACCAGCTGCGCATTCTTGTCCCATGAGTGCCAACATGCTAGCAAAATGACGATGTATAGTAGGATTTCCACAGTACATAAGCTTTACTCGTTTTCTGATAGGGGCCTCTCAAGAGTATTTTCTTCAATATTTTTTATGTAAGGCTCTGCTGTTTGGGTGTAGTACTCTGGATGCAGAATGTCCCTACTGAAGGTGTCCAGACCTTCCGGTGAGATACCCATAAAGCTGGCAACGAGTTGGCCCCATTATGAGGTTTAATTATTGCCCTATAGCGACTCTAGCTATGAGGGACACGCCGCAGTGAAGGGCTTCGAATAATTTCAACCAACTGAGGTTCTTTCATGTGCACTGATATCATACATACAGGTTCGCACTGCATTCGGCCAGGATCAAACCCAGATCTCCTGCCTAGCATGCCTTGGGGTTCAGAACAATGGGGGATGTACAATGCCTGAAAGCACTAAAATAGAATGAGTCACTGTTGTCATTGTACGTGTCACACCGTTTTCTTGAGCAGGCTGATTAGTCTTGTCACCGACACGGCGACACCATTACCATCCCATGGACTGTAACAGCTATTCTGAGCAAGGCACACTGTAATTTAGGATGAATTAATGCATTCATTGGTGGGCTTCCGTACAGGAAACCGTTTCGGAAATTTCTAACCAGCATGAGTCCCCCAGTTAACAGCGACCATTTAGCCCAATTAGCATGCACACAACACATGCAGTCATTATCTAGAACGCACCATTTTGATTTCTATACAATATTTTTACTCAGGAGTTCCTATCATATATATGGTGAAATAAATTAATTGCTATAGTAGTAATGTTTTTGCGCTATACATTGTTACTTCAGTGCTACTACCAAGCAGTGGTACAATTATTGCAGAGCACAGTGTCATTTCCAGTCGCTGTCTTTAAATGACGTTACTTGCGGTAAACGGCTCCGCGTTCTTCATAGAACACTCCGCAACAATGCACTGCAGCTGATCCACAATTTGGATCGCACATATGTGAATTAAATGAGGCGCCAGTGTCGCAGCAATATTCCGTTGCACACATAGTCGCATCACGAAAGGCTGAAACAACTGCGCCTCAAAGTTTCGTGCATTTCTCGAAATCAGCAGCCTTGATTACAACGCCTACACGCCCACCAAGGTAGCGAAGGCTCCATAGAGGGGGCGAGAGTAAAACCCGCCATGAATAGGGTTTTTTCGGCTAAACTTTTGTCCCTAGATTTCCCCAAACGCATTGAACACCATGTTTTTACAAAGTACCTAAATGCTGACTATTATGTGCCTAGTTGAGTCTGAATTTGTCCCCAGATTCGTGGCGGGCTGGCGGGCTTTTCGGCTCTTTCCTCGTTGTCGCCGACGGCGTCCAGAGCTTTTGGATTGACGAGCTCTGGACGACGCCGTCGTCGGCGCATTCGGGCAGTGTTTGTAAAGTCTCTCAGTTTATTGGCGTGGTTTTGCTGCAGCGGAGGTAGTGCAACGCACCCTTAACATTAAACCCTTCAACTGCAAAAGTCGGACGTTCGATTCATGGGTACCGAGCAAATTTGCGATGTCTGCGTCAACGATCTGACATCGGCCGTCGCTTCTCACGTAAGCCATTGTCATTGCTGTTGTGTTTTGACATAGTGCGCTGAGTGCAGCGGTAGGTGGGTGTCGTGTCCATTTTTGTCCGCGAAATTAATGCGAGAGGTGTCATTTAGCAGTGAATTAAGCTAAACAGCAACCTGGTACTTAATTGTTTTTGAGTTTGCAGATATGACAGATCGAAATTAGCGTGAAATTTGTCAATTACTTATATCTCTGTGGCATGGATGCCACCTTCTAGCTTTGGAAAGCAATCTGAAGACGGAGCAAAACTCGTGTGTTTTATCAGAACATGTATCGATATATAAGCAGTATAGCAAAAATGACTTTGGAAGGAATGAAATTGTTTCCAACAAAGCTTCGCGCAAGTAATTTTTTTTTTCTATCAGGAACTTGCGACACCGCAACACGACACTTGCTGCTTATCTGATTCTAATTTAAGATGATTAGCATTAGCAGCATTTGTTGTTTTAGTGGTTATTTTATTACATATACAAAAGGAAAGAAAAGATGTTTGCCAGCCCCGGTATCTGATATCTGAAGCACCTGAGCAGGGGCGGTGGAATTAAAGGGATAGCGAGGAAGGGGTAGAGGAAATCAAAGAGGTGAACGATAAGGAGAAAGGACAGGGTAGGTAAAAATAAAAAATATATATATACACTATGACACAATATACAGTAGTTCGCTTGAGGCCCAGAGTAACGAATGCAGCGAGCTGCCAAAATGCGGCCAGGAAGGTAGCTCGCTTAACTTCCTTCAGGTCACTTGCAGCTGCCTTGTTACTGTATACGTGTTAGTAGACTATAAACGTGGGCTGATATCTCATATGCAATGCTGCTTGGTAGAGCACTCACTTCATTTCAGTGTTTACATGTGTCTATGCCATTTTTTGTTTTTACTTTCAGCAGTCTTGGAGACGCAGCCGCTCGTTTATTCTGGACAACTTTCGCATCCTTGGCTCCCTATGTGCAGTACATGTACCAAGGTATATATATGTGCATTATATTCAGTATTTTCATTTTATTTTTCAGTGCATGAGTAT
>JAJIZL010049100.1:289-13365 GCA_023969395.1 Amblyomma maculatum
AGAGAGAGAGAGAGAGAGAGAGAGAGAGAGAGAGAGAGAGAGAGAGAGAGATCTCAAAGGGCAAAGCAGCCAGGGGTTTGTTGATGCTGCAGAGCTAGGTGGAATCGTCTCCTGTGACTTTGAGCGGCGCATATGCGCGGGGTGTCTTGAGTTACCGAGCACAATGCGGTCACCGCGGCGCCGGCATGGTGCAATGGGCGTCGCTTCCTCCTCGCGTCGTCTACAACCGTGCAGCTATAGGATTTCATCCACGAAGATCGGCAGAGAGGCACATATACACACCCCGTGAAAAGGGCATTGCCCCGGCCGGAATGCACACCTGCAGGAAACGCGCTGCATTTTTCTGGCAATGGATGATTCAGAGCTGTAGCCGGTTTCTGGCCTCAGGAGTCAGAACGGATGTGGTCGCAGTGGTGAAAAGGTTCTCGGTGCGCAGAGAATGGTCATTCTGTTGTGAAAGAATCTCCAACGTTCATTTCTGCCTCCGCCGTGATTTCTGCGGAATCAACAACTTGGTGACACGTGTGAATCTCCTACATATCGGATGCGCATCTCGGCCAGGAACCATCCCTGTTCTACGTCCAGAGCGATCCACTCTGCAAGTGAACGAGCATGAACCCTCCAGGAGACTCATTTATTGTGCCGGGCGGTTTCCTTGCCGTTGCAAACGGTTGGACGTAGACGACGATTATCAAGCTCCCTAACGAAGTGCATCTGATTGCGTACACCAAACGAACAAAATCCGGATGCTTTGGCGTGCACGAAGGCGAGCCTTTAATTAAAAAAAAAATACTGTGCGTTGTGCAAGAGTGTCAAGTGCGTCATATGCTCCGAGCGGCAAAAACACAGATACTACAGGTATGTATGCATCTAAACGAAATATGCATGATAAAAAGTACCTACTGGAGTTTTCACCCAGGCTGTAGCGCACCAGGGATAGCTGCAATGAGGATTTTTTCGGTGCGTGATTGCTTTAGTTGCGCCGGGGCCTGAAGGCGATGTATTTTGTCCTTTCTTTTCTTTATGTGCGAAAGGGCTAGGTAGCTTAGATATCACAGGCGGCTCTGTGCGCTAGGCCGTAATATTTAGCATGTTTTATCGTGACTGCCTAACAAGAAAAAAAAAAATACGGCGTTTTAATGCACTGCCGTTCGCGAGCCTCATGACCAGCTCAACGACTCGGCTCGCGAACGGCGGTGCATCACAACAAACGCCCAATTTTTCTTTTCAGTCAGGCGGCAGTCGCGATAAAACATGCTAAATATTACGGTCTAGCGCACACAGCCACCTGCGATATCTGCGCTACCCGGCCCCTTCGCACATAAAGAAAACAAACGACAAAATACATCGCCATCAGACGCGCCGAACAAATGCTCATTGCGGCTATCACTGGTGAGTTACAGGCTTGGTGCTAACTCCGGTAGATACTTTTCATCATGCACATTTCCTTTAGATGTATACATATCTGTAACGAAGTGTTTTTCGCACAGTCGAGAGTACGTAGTAGGTAGCTAAGGTCGGCCATTCACATCTTGACGCTTGGTGGCCCTAATTGTAGCTTCACGTCGTTGTTGGCCGCGGATCGGCGAAGGAAACCTGAAAAACCGCGTCTTGCATCTTGGCGCGCTTAGAGAGTGGCAACCGTACGCGGCAGATGTGGTTGGCATCGCTTTGCCAAGCCTGTGACGGCCACCGTGCCGCCCGGTGCCGCCAGCCCCCGTGCACTGGCGGCGCCGAGAAACGACGTCGACGCCGCTCAATGTGTTTCCATCGGTCGCCGCTACGACTTCGCGCATGCGCAGAAAACTCGCGCAAAAGGCGGATTGTTATTAAGCGTCCGTCAGCAATACCCGAGGTGTGCGATCTCAGTCGGAGGCGACTTCAGCGCCCCTCACTCAGATTCGGGGTATCCTACTTCGGATACTTCGGGATGCATTCATGGACGCCCTGTTTGTTTTGCTGGACCATCCTGGGACAGCAACCCAGCCTCTCCAACACACATGCAGCGCTACCTACGCTCCAGACTGGACGTCATAGTTGGGTCCGTGTACTGCCTCGTGTGACATGGTGCCAGACTGCTTGGGAAGGGATCACCACTCTATCATGATTGGTCTCCATCCCTCACGGCTCTGGCATTACGCCTAGAATATTCTGTGATCAAGTGAAAATACTTTCAATTCCTTCTGAATAGCACTTCTTCAGGTTCGTCATCACTTCTTTTTGAGCGCATACCAAGAGCGCGACACAGTGCTACGACCACCAACTGGACTGACGTTGGCCGACTGGCACCGAATATCGGCCTGCTTAACTTGTGGGCTTCCCGCCGTGAAGCTGAGCTGGCTTCTACGCGAGATAGTATCTCGGCGCAGGCACGTACAGTACTCACGGATTGAAATAGGACACTCGGAGCGCGTGGCCGTCGCTGCATGCAGCGCCGCCCGGGGATGCTCATGGAACCAAGGTGCTGCATTGTGGTATAGCTCGAGGGGGAGAACATCTAAGAAGCAGAACTGCTCCTTCCGGTCGCCAATAAGCCGGCCTGTTTACCACACTGCCTTGCATTCAGCGACGGCCACGCGCTCCGAATGTCCTATTTCAATCCGTGAGTACTGTACATTACTGAATTATGGTACTGGTAAGGCTCAGAGATATCAACACGACCTTTCTCGACGACACTGGCAAGCATGGGGGAATCATTTTCAGCTAAATGTTCAAATGCTTCACTCTGGAGAATGTTCCCTGCCATGAAAAATTGTCCACGTTCTTCCAACGCTGCAGCAAACGCGTGCTTTGCATCTGACTTGTCACAGGAATATTTTACCAAAGAAGCCGCATGAAAACTTTTCCCAATGTACGATGTTTTGCTGCGTTCATCGCCTAGTTTTAATTTGGCAGGAATCCCAGCACATGAATATAAGCTTCAATCTTCTGCCGGCGCCGACGGAATTGTGAGTCTGTTCTCAAGGCCGGGTTGCTGACTGTAATAGATGATGCGAAACGGAAAACAGCACCCGACCCAGGCAATGCTCAGTATGAGGTTTACAAGAACCGCAGTACCGCTGCACTACCTCAATTACTAGACAACATAAACAAAGTACTACTGGAAGGTGTGCCCTAAAGCTGGAAATGCGCTGTCGTGATCCCTATTTCGAAACCAGGAAAACCTCCAACGAACCTGGCCAACTTACTACCTATCTCCTTAACACGAACAATTTGCAAGGTGGCAGGGGAAATGCTAATTACACAACTGCCGTGGCGGCTTGAGCAGCACGGCTACTATCGGCCCGCTCAAATTGGCTTTCGTTCATGTATAAGTACTGAGGGTGGGTCTTGCCATCAGCAGTTCTTGCATCTAACCGCAGCCGCAATGTGTTTACCATTGTAGCAAGGGAGATTGAAAAGGCATACATCTGCCATACTGCCGTTCTGAAATCAATTGGCATGCTCCAACTCCCTCTGAGAGTACGCGGTTTTGTCGAATCGTTTTTGAAAGGAAGGAAATATGTAACATGCCTCATTGGTGAAGTGGTTGAATGATTTGTTTGACTACACTGCGTGCCCGAGGGACTGATATTGCCACCGACATTGTTTATTATCGCGTTCATCCTGTTAGCATAGCGCCTACATAAAATTTCTTACCTAAAGGTTTTTACAATAAGCGGGTAAAATTTCGGTCAGGACCTGTAACCACGAGCTGTTGATTTAGGAGGCTGCGCCGCAGTCAGCCTTGGACATTACTTGGAATTATGCTTCATCAATAGGCCTTCAACTTTCAAGAAGCAAAACTACATACACGTCGGTCGCCAATCGATGGGGACGTTGTATATAAACTTGCAACGGGTCTAATTCGTCTCTATCTATCAGGCACCCCACTACAGGAAAGTCCGAGAGTAATAATTCTGGGTTTGACGACCCACCAACCACGGTTATGACAGCTCGGATTTCGCAGGCAAAAAAGCAAGTTACTCACTTTGGGCTTGATAGAAGAACTGTTCCTAAATCAGGCGGCGCGGGCTCGCCTTTTGCATGCCAATTGATGAGGGCAGTCCTGCAGCCACGTATCGTTCATCAAGCCCAGTTTTGAACAAACTACAAGAGCACAATGGGATCGCCTTGAGGCAGTGAACCGAGAAGATATGAGAAACATTACATGCCTTTCACCGGTGGCAGCTTCACAAGAGAATGCGCAGCTCAACACATCGACGATACTTGTAGATTTAGGGCCAGTCTATCGCATTCCACTGATGGCTCATGCAACTACCTACTTTGTTCTTCAGCGGCAGTTCTGCCTCCCTAGAAGTTTGTGCAATTAACTGAAAACAAGCCAACAGATAATCACAGACCGACGTCTATCAACTCGGCACCGCCACTTCGGCATAGATTAAAATAGCAAGGGGCTCACCTGCCTCAAGGGTCTGTCGTTGTACATGTGGACACCAGTATCCAAGGTTGCGAAGCAAAAGCAGCAGTATACTGTTTGTGCGGAACCTAGCTAGCCTCAATCAGACCTCTACATTCCGACCAACGGAATTGCCTAGACCCTTTTGTGCTCGCTGCGGTTCAAGAGGCACTCTGCTCCGTAGCCGCCACAACTGTGCCTCCTGCGGCCCACGTCACATCCGTACTGACGATCGGCAATTAGGTTGCTCCGACGTGTCAGCCGCTGCCCAGGAATATTTCAGCACATTCACCAGTACCGCGTATCCCACAGTCTATGCGTATTTAGTGGACTTGGAATATGCTGCCATCTCAAACACACGTAGATTTAGCGACCCACTCTTGACCTCAAGGTCATCATTGCCTCGACTCCCTAATTTGGACAACATTACTCTCCTTTCATCAAGAAAGGAACACCTCCGAGGCCGCAAACATGCTCTTATTCCGCCGTGTATGGTAACACTCCCCCGTGGTCTCAGAGGAGGCCGCGCTTCGGAAGACCAGGATCGGGGTTGCCTCACTCCTGCATTACACCGACGTAGCCTCATTTCTGGCTTTTATATTCCCGCCCAGGGTTCGAGTCCGCTAGCGGCATGACGAACGGCTGTTCGAAATTGGCTTGCTTCATCTTGCGGATCGCCGCTTGCATCGGTGGCCGCTACACGGAGGACAATGCCTTTTCTTTGTGTCGACTACGTGGCAGTGCAGTTTGTCTGAACGTGGATGCAATCTACAACGGGTCATGCGATTTCGCATCGCATTGGAACGTGTCTGTCGATGACGACGAATTTCTTCGTTACCGGACAACACTCAACTGGACAGAACCGGATGAGAAATGTATGATCGCTGATTGATGTGTATGATCTGAACGATATATGAACTAGTTTGTACGATCTCATACTAAGGTCGAATGATTTCTGTTTGAGATCATATAACTTGTCTGATATCGTCAGTCATACAACATCGTATGTCACCCGTCTCATTTAGCTCTCATACAACTGGCGGTGATATCATATGCCCAGTATACGATACAGAATGTCCATCTCATTCTGGATCATTCAGTTGGTGTATGAGGTCACAAGAATTGCGTGATATCCCATCATTCAATATCATTCGCCGTGACTTTCGTAATACATTATACAAAATATTTTTCGTAGACAACAAGAGCAAGGTGTCACAGTGCTTGAGACATAAAGATAAGTTGATGAGCATAATAAAGTTTGTAAAATGTATCAAGAAGAGAAATGAGTAATATAAATACCTTAATGGATCGCTGCACACCTTTGGACTTGCATCTTTGATGAACGCAATCAATTCAGAACGTTAGAATAAAACATGTACTGCACAATATATAGTTATTTTATTAAAGGAACCACACACTCCTTGCAATAGAATTAGGACAATTTACTAAAGCACCTATGCAGTGCAAACAAAAGTAAACTTCTTTTAACCGTGCCAAACCATGCCAATAAAAAGTGCTTTCACGTGTGTTGATCGGTTTATGCGGAGTTAAGCCGCGGCTAACTTGTGTTGGGGACAAAAAGAAAAACGCCAGAGCCGAAGCGGGAACCCCGAGACGTTTGCAGTATTTGTCAAAAATATCCAACCCAAGGGGTTCACCCAATAACGAGGCTCCTGGAAGGAATACTGGAATGTATGGGTAAGGATGAACTTTGTCATCTACGAGGTTTCGAACGCTGCAGATGCTGAACGAGCTCTGTTACGGTGCTTAGAAGCAAATCTCTTGGGTTGTATATTTTTGACAAAGGCTGCCGCCCTGAATGCCGACCGGGCGGCTTTTTGTGAACGCACGTTTACGAGCGTGTGTGTGCGTACGTGTGCTTGTGTGTGGACGCGCTGGCGGCCGAACTTCAGTGACAGTGAAACCGGCAAGAGTGTCGCGCTGACGATGGAGGCAACGAGAAGAATGGAACTTGCTTCCACCGCCGTTTTTGAACGGAACCGCTGCGACTATTGGTATCAATGGATGGATGGAATATAGGAGCGTTCCCTTTGAAACGAGGTGGTAGCAGTAGCTATCATGCTCATTTTTCTCCCTGTATCTTAATTATTGATTTAGAATGGTTAACTAAACCATCATTCTATTTAATAAATTTTTGTTCATACATTACTAACATTATGTCACTTCTCTGCTTTTAAGCCACCAATCTTCCAGTCGTTTTTTGCTAGTTTCCACCGCCGGTTTATTCACCCGGCCACTGTTATCCCTAAACCCCAGAGCTTCAGGAACAGTTATTGCGCCTGCATCAACTTCCGGATGGATACCATTACATTCGAGTATAATATTGTAGCATGCGTTGACGACAAAGAAGCGCAGAAGTGTGAGAGGAAGAAGTGTGCTAACCTCGAGCCTGAACTCTGACGCTGTTTGTAGAACCTTTGCCACGCCTTGGACCTCGGACGCAACTGTAAAGGTCGCTGTTTACGCGACATCTGGTGGAGCTGCCGGGTACGATTTTCATGAGCCGGACGCCCCCTACAAGCCCAGGACGCACCCCTAAGGTGGAGACCCCAGTACACCAGAGCAGCCGCCGACTGCAAGGTCTGCCTCCCGAGTGTGGTCCTCTCCCTGACCACAGACCAACAAGGAGCGTTTCTCTCAGCGCGATGAATCCCCCGGTATTGACAACTCCTGTCCTGCTCAACCACCAGCGGGATCCACCACATTTCCACGGTCTTCCACATGAGGATGCTGAAGACTGGCTGGAGCAGTTCGACCGGGTGGCTGCCTTCAACGCCTGGAACGCTGACTCGAAGCTTCGCCATGTCTACTTCGCACTGGAGGATTCTGCGAGGACATGGTTCGAAAATCAAGAAGCCGGACTCCGAACGTGGGATACATTCAAGGCAGAATTCTTGCGTATGTTTACCAACACGCTTCGCAAGGAAAAAGCGCAATTGCTTTTAAATAGCCGTATACAACATCCGAATGAAACTGTTACGGCCTACGCCGAAGAGACGAAGCGACTCTTTCGACGCGCGGACCCAACCATGTCGGAAGAGAAAAAAGTGCGCTTTTTGATGCAAGGTGTTAAAGAGCAGTTATTTGCAGGTCAATTGTTTCACTGGAGTTTCCACATACAGCACAGGCGTCATCTCCATTGTTTCTTTTTGTAGCTGCGTGTTCTAAGGCACCCTGATCTAGCTTCAAAAAGTAGGGCACTGCCTCTTGAGTTATCAAAGAAATCTTCCTTCCTGATCTGCATTTTCCACTTTCGGTATAATTCCACACTCTGTTTTATTTTCCATCGAATTTATCCAATTTTTACCTTCTGTGTTTTTCACCTGTTGCTTAATGCTCTTTATTTCTCCGTCCTTGTGACTAGCATACTTACTAGTTAGTTTCCTAGTTCTTTTCCTCCATTGTGAGTCAACGCTTTTTATGTACAGGTATTTAAATACTTTACCTGCCCATCTGTTACTGTGCAAATTTCCTCAGGCGTTCCTCATATAATATTTTACTCTGAGCTTCCCATACTTCGAAAGATGCCCAGCCCATATCTCCCTGCACCGCCTCATTTGTAGTTTTGCCATATCTCCCTGTACCGCCTCATTGTAGTCTCGAGATCGAGCAGAGTCGCCACCTTGCGGCTCAGCGGCGAAACCTACTCAGTGTGGATGCGTTTTCGCGTCGCGTGCCAGCCCGCATTGATTTACGCGCGCGCATGCGGCGTGTACAGGAGTGTTTTTGTTTGTTTCCCAGTTCCTGTGAGCTTTTGCTTACCTATATGCCTCTTGCAAAATAAATATGAACAGTCTATAACCCCACGCTTCATTAAAAAAAAATACTTGTCCGTATTGAGTATGTCATGCTGGACAAGGACATCATCCGTCCCGGTCTTCGGCGCTTGAGATCCTTTGACATGCAATGTCTTAAACGAAGTGGTACTGTCGTTACCGCCGTATCAAAGCAAAACAGGTCGCTGCCTTCAATAAAAGTTAATGCAAACGCTCAGAAATCGCATATTCCCGTTTCTGTTTGGAATACCGCAGCTACTGAAACATATGCCACCGCAGACTGCTTCATAGCAGAATGCAGCTTGAACAGGCCACTCTATGCCTGCTATGCCTTCTGTATGCATGATAGAGTTGTGTGAGTGCTTCTTTTTCCTTTTTTTTCTTTTGAACCTCTGTCGCGGTATCTCAGTGGTAAGGGCGCTCGACGGCTGATTTCGGGGAACGAGGGATTCAATCACGACCGTTTTGAAAAGCGCTCCTCTGCTGTGGGATTTGACTGCACATTAAACAATCTCACGTGGTGGATGTGGTGGTAATAATGAAAATAAAGAAAGGATGCCAAAACCAGCCTCTGCAATCATACATCATAGCCGATGCGCTTTCATGCGTTAAACCCCATGCCAATATGCTTTTTTTTTTTTGCTTTTGAAGGCTTCTGCGCATCCGTAACAGTGGTAGTGAATAATAATAATTATAATAATTGGTTCACAGGAAGGGAAAGGCGCAGTATCTGTCACACTTGTGTCTGTCGACACCTGAACCGCGCCGTGAGGGAAGGGATGAAGGTGGGAGTGAAAGTGGAAAGAGAGATAGAGGAGCCGTACTGGAGGGCTACGGAGTAATTTCGACCACCTGGGGCTCTTCAACGTGCGCTGACATCGCACAGCACACGGACGCCTCTTCGTTTCGGCTCCATCGAAACGCAGCTGCCGAGCACATTTTGCTTTAGAGAAATGCTCGAATGTTTTGGAAACATCTTCCCTGCACCTAATTGTTACACTTAATATTAGAAAATACACCTAGATCAATGTACTTTACTGGTAGCCTATTATAATCATTATAATCCCTTTTCGTCTAAAGTGCTGTCTTCCGAGCAAACTCGTAGTTTCTGACACGCGGAGTAAAACGGCTTCATGCTGGCTTAATTATCAGTGTTTAGTTCGAGAATAAATACATCTTTATAGTCGCATGATAAGATGACCTCCATTTCTTTCGAATAGTTTTATATCCGGCACCTGTTTTGGAATTAACCCTAATATTTTACTTCGCATAAGATTTAGTCACTGCTCAATATTTAGTGATTAAGAAATCTTAAGCATTTAAAATTGCTTGCCAGAACATGACATGCCCATGCGCAGTTTATGACGTCTTCGAAGCGCGTGATTCGTAGCTTGCACTTTAACGTTACTGAAAATTAATCGCTGATTATCGTAAATTTTGTAAAGTGTCTAAAAGTTCTCTCACGCGGTGAAATATTTGGCTTTGCAAAACAAAATAATTACACTATTAATTTACCATTATATATCAACATCACACACATCAGAAATCCCTTATATTTTCCTCGGTTTCAGGAAATCATTTACAGTTAGTGGCGCATGCAGTAATACACTATCACATTCTATGACAGTGGCCGCAAAAAGCATCCGCGTCTTTGTGAGCTCGGAAAATTCATTCCACTCAGCGCTGTACATGTGAACAATCAGCTTTCCTGTGCGGCGAGGTTCCATATACAGTGTCGGCGTGATCTCATTTTTTGGGGGGAATACTTGTGCCTGGTTGTCTAGCCAGAGTTGATGTGCAGTCAGTCTAAAGCAACTCGCCATGCAGTACGCTGTGAGTGCTACATTTAATCTGCCTAATCCTCGACTCAAGCACGATATAATAAGCCAGGCTTTCTCGATTCATTCTAAAGTACTGCAGGTCGGAGCACGAACCTTGTATCTGCGTGGGCGTGACACTAAATTAGCCTGTCTCACTCGCATGAGACACGAGCACACTGTTTAAAAGTCGATAAGAAAAACAAAGCTGTCATTAGGCAGCGTGGTACAGCGCAAGAAACGTGGAAAGTAAATCTAGAAGACTTGTGGTTGCATGCCTTGTTTTCCTAAAATCCGCGCTTCTTCTGCTGCATTGGCGAAATCCTTGGATTTTTTTCCTCAACATTGCAGAAATGCTGCAGAAGACACATTTTCATCGCCAACAAACCCGTCGTAAACTCGGAAGCAGACCTACGCCGCGTGCGTTTCTGCGAGCACCGCCGGCTACCGATCCACACTACCGGAGCGACGGTGGCGCCACCTCTGGGTCGATCTCGCGGCGAATAGGGAACCTACGCTGGAGTTTTCCGCCAACCACCAGCACCACCTAATGGCCGTCGCGCCAATGTCTTGGTAAGACGGCAGATAGCGTCTAATTTATCGCGAAACCAAAGACATGCTGCTGCGTTTAGAAGCGCTCGGTTACGATAAAAAAATTGCTCTGTACTCTATTCCACTGTAGCTGTAAAAAACACAGGGGCGGTATAGAACTCAGCTGGGGTTTGAGCGCTGCTCATTATAACGTGGCTTCGCTTTTATAATTTGCGCAACCTAATGAGAACGTGTTGTGCCTTTTAGAACTGGCAAGATGGACGGCATCTCAAAGCCAACAAAGAGCGAACGTAATCCTGATATTGTGATCATATCTAGATGACAATCCGCGATATTTAACAACCTGTCCCAATATGCAATATTTTGTCGAAATTGCAGAGGTCGGGCATCCTTTCAGACTTGTTCCTGCATTACACAATCGCAACTCACCTAGTGGGCCTTTAACAATTTTTCAGTGGGTCAGTGTGTGAGCTGAATGAAAAAAAAATCACCACGATCAGAGAAATACTTCGTTGGTTGCTTGCTTCGAATAAAAGATGTATTTCTTCACACAAAGTGCTTTTTGTTTTTCAGTTGGATGCTTTTTTCTGGTGGCTGACATATCGCTGCAAACATTCTTGCATTATTTGTTTTAGCACATGTACAAATCAACAGGTAGATGTCCTTTATGTTCAGTCCAGAACAGCTTGCCTATTGTAAATATCGCGCTGTACGATCTAGCCGCCTCACGATGAATGATTGTTGTAAGGCACGTATGCTGCTAACTGACCATGATTGCTCGATCCTTTTATTTGGGCACGAAATAGTATAAATACGCTGATCTACACATGAATGTATAATCACACACATCACACCTTTAATTGGTGTCTGCTGCAATGCTCATCCTGTGCAAGGAACGAAGCGTAGAAACTTCGTTGTTTCAATATCGCACTCATATGTATATATTGCGAAAGCAATACTGCTTGCACTTTCTGCCATTGATGGTCGTGACACCTCCTCACACAGCTGCGCGCCACGTGACCATGTGACATCACGACAGACCGAGAGACGGGACCCCGGCTCGCGCCATCAATGGCCGAGTTGAGGCTTCACAAATGCCAGAGCGGTGACATCACGCCGTTGTCACGTGACCACGTGACGTCAAAAAAGACCGAGAGACGGGGACCCAGCTAGAGCCATCGATGGCGGAGGTGAGGCTTCACAGGCCGGCTGCGCCGCTGCCGAGAGAAAGCGCTCGCTAGAGCGGGATAAAACGGGGGGCTGCAGCTGCGCTCCTCTTAGTGCGCTATGTCGGATGATGTGTACAAGGCGAGGCTGGAACGGTCTGCTGCGGCCAAGCGACCGCACCGTGCCGAAGAAACAGATGAAGAGCGGGAAGAACGGCGAGTTAAACACCGAGCGTATGTATCATTCTGGCGAGCACGCCGGTCAAGATCGCTTGAGACGGAACGGCCAAGTGAAACTTCGGAGACAAGTTTCAGACGCTGTTAATGCCGAAGATGTAGGTGAAGAATCTATGAATGGTATGGAGCGACACAATGTGAAGAGATAAAAACGCCGTGCTAAGAAACGCCGGAACAGCGAGAAGAACAATGCGTATTCATCGGATTAAATAAAGAAAAATTACAGTAGAACGATGTTGGGTCCAGAGTGAATCCATGCATAAACCATACGGGGCAACCATGTCCAAACTACCAGCTGAACTAAGGCGTTTGCTTTCGCTATCTTCCAGTCTTAACCAGGGTAAGCCACAACCAATATTTTTTTATATTAATCATCACCAATATTAGCACGATCCTTTGATGCAGTTAATTCTTGGCTCCTAAGATATCCAGTATGGTAAAAAGATTTAAGATATGGCATCTCTCACCCACGCTCTCACGTTGTAGAGCACCGATAATTTCCGCCCATTATTTATCAACAGGTCGACCTTTGCAGGCACTTAATTATTTACAGTGCTAGCAGTGTGAGCCTTAGATGCATGCTTCACAGCGGATCTCGGTGTTATTCGCTTGCAATTGCTACTCCATCGCTGTTGTAAACAAGCAAGTGTCGAAACCCGACTGCAGATTTTTGTTTCTCTACAGATGCGTTACACGGCATCGGCTTTAAGAACGGTACATTATATTTCGCGACTCAGGAGGCATCACTTTAGTCAAAACTTTTTCTCATCATGAAGCTAGTTGAATGCACGAGTTAATTCGCTTAATGCGCGCAGTATTCCAAAATCCTACCGAATATTAATATAGCAGGAAGGTCGTTCTATTTTGCTGCCATATATTTACCCTTCACTTGCGATGCCTCATTGCAGGTGAATCTTATTTGCTAGAAAGTGTGCACGTAATTCATGGTACAGAGACGCTCCACTTTGCCAGAGCCCCACAGAAAAAAAAAAAAAAAAACAAGAAGAGGAAACTCAATTAACTCACGACATTAACACTTCTTTTTGGGCGAGTTGGTTCATTTTTGGAAAACTTTGATAGAGCGCAAACACACACGACCACTAAGGAC
>JAJIZL010049118.1:0-11965 GCA_023969395.1 Amblyomma maculatum
AGTGCTGTGATCACACAAACAGTTGTGTAGCCATCCTTCAGTTGGATGTGCGCCCCAGTTCTGTTCTTTGCATCTTCCCCGCCCCACACTTTCCATGTCACAGCGTTAATTTCTGCTCAATATCAGATGCCGTTCTTTGGATGCTTGAGCTCTGATAACCGTGCTCATGCGCACTTTAGTCTTTGTGTGTATATATGACTCGGATCGGCTGTTTTCCAAAATAACGTTGTTAGTGAGCGCATATGTGTGTGTCCTCCTCTTCCTGGTCCGTCGTCTGCTATAGCGTTCTTTCTCTGACTTTGAAAGAGGCGGCAATTTTTTGGTCTCATATTATTTATTAATTACGCAGCAGAAGGCCCGATTTAACCCCCTTTGAAATCTTTATAAAAAACTGCGCCAAGTCCATCGGGGCCAGAAGATATGCCTGCATTTAATTGATCAACTGTGTTTTCCACTTCTCTTACACTGATGGGAGCTTGAAGTCTTTTCTTCTGAGATAGGCAGTGTTCGCAAGAAGTCCCTTTTGAAACCATCTTTGCTCACTTGCTTCTGTCCAAGTAGTGCACGGTAATATTCGACAAAAGCTTGTTCTATCAACTCTAGATAAGTGGTTTCTTCATGTTTGTAAATTATTTTATGAATTTTATTTTTCGTGGCGTAGCTGTTTTCCTCCCTCAGTGATCGCTTAGTAGGCACCTCATCCATCCTTAAACACTCAGTTCGGGCTCGTACAACAGCACCTCGATGCTTATCTTCATGACGCGTCAAGTTGGCTTTGAACTCCCTTTATTTGCTTCATGCATAACCCAGGCTGCTAAGCTTACATATTAAGGCCAAAGCCTTTAATGGCTCATACTGTCGGCTTCCGTCCGGTCACAATATGTCAGCCAAATGATGTCATCACCCGAAACCGAAACTAAGCATACTAATTATAACTCTCCCTGTCTACCGTTAGAGAGATAGTTAAATATAAATAAATAAATCCTGTCCTCACCGGGAATCAAACCTCCATCCCTTGGATTCCCATCCGAGTGCTTTAACCAACTGCGCCTTGCCGGGGATTGTTCTTTACCTTTATCAACTTTTGCACGGGGCAGCTACAAAGCGTAGGAAAAAGCATGTCAGAACACATTTACTGACGTGACAGGTTTAAAATGTTTTCAATAGCATCAGTTGATTAAGCCCTCCAATCCATGTTGGCCGGTCATGAAGTACTCGATGCGCTTCTCTGAACCGTATGACACTTTCAATGAAGTGCTCACTTACAGATCGCACTTCGATATCTGCGTTGTTGTACTCAATCCTTATTTTCCACAAACTGTGGAGGCACAGGTGCACAATAGCACCCAACGAATGTCATCTGTTTTTACAGGTACGAACCTAATGCCATGGGGATGTAACGGAAGCTCTCTTTAATGTTCTTTGAAGGGTATTCCAGAAAAACATCGACTGACAGCAATCTAAAAGCGCGTGTTTTATTGTTTCAGGTTTGTAAAGCTGAAGCGGTTACTCGACCAAGAGACAAAAAGACATTTGTCATGCATTCATGTTTTCACTGATAATGTATTAGTGTGAAGTTTGAAGAAAAAGGTTTTTACTGACGGTAAGATTGCCATTCGCTTAACTTTCTTGAAGACGTCTCCTCCTTGGGGCCTCTGCTGTGCGGCAAAAGGTACATCGGCACTGGAATCATTATGTCCACTAAGTCCCTATACAATTTTTTCCTCGTGACATTACTTAGGTAGTCCGTGGAGAACCGCGTGTGCAACATCATGTAAGAGATAGCCACTTTTCGCAGATACCTCTCACTGCACTACTCTTGATTTCAGGCGAGCAAACAAATTCTAGCAGTAGCTGGCAAAACCGTAATTGAATAACTGTCCTTTCCTTGAAAGTATGGAAGCTGATAAGTAAAGTGCAGCTGTTGTTCGGGCACGAATCGAAATGTTCTGGGCAGGCGAATCGCCAACGAAACGGGCGTTAGCGGACGAAAAAAAGATACGCTTGCAATCAAGAAATACGCCAGATAAGAAACGGAAATGATGTTTCGGCTGACGGGGCTGTTATCAACCACGTCATCAATGATCGCTTCAAAGAACTTTTGAGACACGCGCAAAGAGCACACGATGGCTTTCATGCTGAGTTCCTGCTGTTAATGCGAAAGCTTGAAGAAGCAGCCAAAAATCGTCTGGAACAACCGACCTCTCTGTTAGAAATAGAGCAAGCAATAGATGATCTGAAGCCAGGTAAAGCACCTGGCCCCGATAGTCTAGGGGCAACCTTTTGCAAAACATTCAAGACTACTTTAGCCCAGGTCCTTTTTAAGGTAACTGCCAAAGCCTCTGAGCAAAACCGCGTTCTATGGTCGTTTATAACGTTGCATATAATACTGGTACCAAAAGATGAGGAACCAGAAAAACGTCTCCTGATGCGCTCTTATCGTCCATACGACTCACCAACGTAGACTACAAGATATTTAGGATGGTTTTGGAAAAAACAATTCAAGGTGTCATTACCGTGCTAGTAGGGCCACATCAAACTTGTGGTATCAAGGGCCGGTTCATCGCTGCTAACTTACACATAGCGAGGAGCACATGCATTAGAATGCTGTGACGTGTTGGGAGAAAGAGTGTCGATGATACAGCTTGATCTTGCGAAGGCGTTTAATCGCATATTTCACGACTTTTTTTTTTGTTTTTTTTTTTCATTCGGCACCATTGCAATGTGGAATCCGTAATAGCGCAGGGCGTTAGAATGGCATATTCTTATTGAACAGCGAGAATCATTGTAAATGGAGACTTCAATGAAATAATTTACGTAAGATCGTCAGTGAGGCAGTGATGCCCTCTGTCGCCCCCTGCTATTTGCTGCCTACCTGAAACCGCTTTGCGTAGTCATTTTCAAAAGCTACTGCATAACAGGTTTCATGTTACAGGCTGCACATTCTAAAGTCTTAGCTTATGCTGATGATTTTTCTGTATTTTGCTCAAACAAAGAAAGTGTAAGTGCAATGACAGCTGTTGTTCAAAACTACTGAAGATATCCACTGATGCACAAAAAACTTGAATAAAAGTTTTGGGTCTCGGCATGGGGACTGGGACGAAGCACTAGGTTACCATTGCCAAGATCAGTGGGCAACCATTCCTGCAATGTACCTTGGTGTGCCACTTGTGTGTTATCGGAATCCAGAACCCTGCTGGAGTGAGCAGATCATAAATGTAAAGGCCAACGCATGGCAGAGGCGGTAGCTGTCAATGTTTTCGTGTTGCCACCGTTTGCAACATTTTTCTTGTTTTCTTGTATATAAAATATTGTAACAGCACAGAAGAAGATGAAGCTTACAACACAAGTGAAGGAAAAAGCCGTTGAAAAAACTCTCATGCCGGACGCGCTGCCGTTGACCAGCTGAGCTCCCTGTCCTATCGTCTTGTTGTTCAACGCTCCGACGTCTTGCCCCCGTCGTAACAATATGATACCTGATGAGTGTGTTGTGTGCGTCGTGAGCAATATCCAAAAATTCATCGGTGTTTGTTGTTACATACAAATGACCAACAATAGAAAAACCACAAATTCAATGCGAAATGGCACAATCAACAAAACGCTCTATATGGAGCAGATGACATGAGTACGAGATTTTCATGGGTATTTATTATAGCTCGGCACCCAGCGGCACTCCTTCTGCCTTTTAGTCACCACTAATGCACGACTGATAGCATTCCATCGCTGTTTTAAACCCGCGGCCGTTGCAACCTGTTGTTGATACTGCGTAGCATGTTTCCTGGTCCTCATGCAGAAACCAGGCTTGGTGAGCTTCTTTATTGCTATCGTTTGGACATCCATTCTGTGGGACATAACATTTCTGGCCGTTGTCTTCACTACAGCTAGGACATCCCAACATCGTCTCTGAAAAGAAGAGCAGCAAAATGTAAACGCTTCCTCGAATAAAAAAAAAAAGAGAAAGAAAACGGAGCTATTGATTGGCTGCTTGCTTTAGACTGCAAATACACGCTTTCGCTGCCGTTATTGGCGAAGCTTTGCCTGGTGGAGTGTACGATTAAGTTAGCACTTAGAACAATTATGTTCGATACAAACTTGAAGTATTCTTGTTTTTTTTTTCGAAAAGAAATTGACTTTCAGACATGGTCGTTAGCTACGGAGATACCTTTTCGCCCTCCATGGTATACTAGCTTGTTCATGTGACCCGTTCATGTCAAGATAACTTACCAGATTTTCATTGTAATGTCATGTCCTTCAGTTTTGAAGCAGCACACAGAATAAAAACGTAAGGGCAGAACACTTAACTTCTTTAGCACTACATGTACGTTTCAGGAGTTATACCAGCATAGTGCTTCCTCGTTGCTCCGTTTCTATTCATGTTTGGCCCCCAAAATCTGAATGAACCACCTCGCCCATACACGCAAGAAACGTATTGTTCAATTCACATGGCATTTCTGAGCATTCATCTGAAACTCTGCATGCAATTTGCCTGTGTCAACGTGCGACAGCTCGCGATCCCAATGACGAAATTAGTGATTACAAGTACAAGCACCGCCCTGTGTGGCGATGATAAGGGGACAGGCGTTGGTTTCAGACTCACATAACTGCTTGGGCAATACCATAAGTATTCTTTCAGCGTTGGAAGCGTTGTCTTTCATGTTGAGGATAAAAAAGTCCACTGCTTAGCTCGTCGAGAAGATAGAAAAAAAAAATGCCTTGTAGCAATTCCTAAAGGAACATCAAGGGCAAACTGAAGTGGACCTACGTCGGCAGATGACCGCGTTGTAATGAAAAACTTGCTACTTTCACTCACAACGGTGCTTTTAGAAGCTGAAAAAAAAAAAAAAGCGCTACATGTGTAGACATCACCGACCGTTTCCGCAAGAAAACTACCGTGACTTCAGTGCAATTCGCGGCAAGAACGAGTAACCCAGTTCGTTTTCACTAACAAAATTTTGTTAGAAGGACAGTCCTCAACGCTTTCTTATAGGTAGTATCTGAAGATTATCTGAAGTTACCGCATTCTAATGAAAGTTATACTGTAGGTCTTTCTATTGTATCTCCATCATTTGCAATGCTTGCATGTCATGCGACATAATTGCAGAGCAAATGAATTGTAATGTTTGCTGTACACAGGGTAGCCTCACTTCAGAGAATTTTCGCTTGCAACGCAGGATTTTCGACTTCACGAAATGCCTGCGCGTTGACACATAGCCGTGCTTTGCTTGAAAACGTTTGATGCTCATATTCGCCCTATGCACTTTATCTAGAAAAACTTCTAAAACCTAGAAAACTGTTTATACCCTTGGTGCCTTTAAATTAGTTTCAAACAATAATAACCCACTTCGGTAAATAAAATAGCGTTGTTAGTTTTTTTATACTCAAACGCTTTGTCACGGTTTACCGCAGGGGTGCTGGAATCGATGCGGCTCTGCTGCGTCGGGTACACTCCTATTCTAATATCGCCGGTCGGCCCCTACTTTGCGCCGGGGCGCGCTATTTTTGGGAGGGACTGCAAACTGCGCTAAATTTCTGCTGTGCTGTGGGCGATGAATCGGTGTATATTATGCATTCTGGAGGTAGCTTGGCTTCTCATATCGGCGGTGAAGCAGTGGAGCGATGGTCTGCGACTTGACAGTGTGGCCAAGGAGGAAGTGTGTAAACTATGGAGCTGAAGAGTCATTTTGCTTGCTTCGATCGTCTTACGCTGGTTGATGAGTTCAGTGAATATATTAGGTTTAGCGTACTTTTGCAGTGCGGGTAGGGGGGAGTCTATATGCGTCCAGGCAATTTGTGTCTCGTTGATGAACTTGTTTTGAACATTTCCTTTTCTTTAAATGCTAAACAATTACTTCTTGAAGCGCTTAACAGCTGATTAAGATTTCATATACTATTATACTTGCACTGGCTGGTTATAGGTGTGAGGGAACCTTGTAGGGTTTTCTAAGGAAGCTGCTGTCATTTATTTTTTCCCCATGTATACATAATTCTCAGAGTACTTATATCAACTTTGCAGAAGAGAGATCACAAACGTTGATTGAAACCTTGCTTCTTTACAGATGTATTGGGAACCCTACCGCGTCTTTATAGATGACCGCGCATTAAAGTCGGTGCAACAATTATGTGGGTCCTAATGGGTAAAAAATTTGTAATTTTACACGTCCGCCTGACATAAAAAAAAAGAACGGGGATTCAGGCTATGGGAATGTTTGTGGCAGTATTTGGGCACTAGAACCCGTGAAAGTGGCCAGGGGCTATTAATTGTTGCTATGTGCTTTGTTGTGATTCTCTGTGTTTTTTTCTTGGGACAAAACAGCAAAACCTTAACACTGAAATCACGCCTTATATAGGTATACTATAAGATATTTGCTTACTGTTGAAGGTTTTAATGTTTCATGTAATATTGTTGTGCTCAGTGGATTGCTTAGCCCATAAAGAAGCTGCATGATAGACCTTTACGCCAAGCCGCCATGTCCGTTGAAGTGCCTGTTGAGAGAGCGATGTGTTTGGTGCGGGGTGTATACGCTGTGCAAGACTGACTTGCCGCATGGTTGTCATTGCTTGATGCGTGTGTGTGTCTCCCGATTTTTTATGTGCGGGAAGAGTGACGACAGGATGCCGATGTGACTCTGTATGACAGGTTGGGTGAGTGTAAACCGCGCCTCAAGAAGACCAGAAACAAGTCAGTGTTGTTGTACTTGTGTTCAACAAAGGAAAAGAGAAGAAGTGCGTACGTGGTGTACGATTAGCGCGATCGCTTGGCGACAAAATGCACCGAAGTCTTGCACCCACCTTCTACTAGTAAGCAATTTCCTTTACGATGCAATTAATTTATTTTCCTTTCTTAAAGAGTGTGTGAGAGGTGTGTGAATTCAAAGATTTTTGCAGCCAATGGGAATTATTGTCGCACTGCGTCCCGCCGACGCCAGGTTTTTCCTCGAAAGAGAAGTAACTCTCTGACATTGATAATAAAGCTTGTACGCTTCCTAAGTGCATCGCATTTTTTAAACGGAAGAAGCATTTATGTGACTATAGATTCTCAGCCCAAGCTGTGGCTGCAGAGTTTGAACTGCGTGAAAAGTGCACTTTATGAAGCCTTTTGTCGGACCGCTGTTGTCTTTGTATACCCAACTATATCTCCCGTTTTCCCTGAGCTTCTGATGTTATTTGCCTGTGTATGCAATAGATTTATTAACAAATAATGTAAGCACAAAACATAAACTAGGTGCAGTTTTGTTATTCATTTATTGAACGCCAGCGTGGTTTCGAAGATTGCATAGCGAGCTCCAAGGCAAACGTAAACGGTGCCATGGTAGCACATTTTAATTACTCCTAGTTTGAAACAAACAAGCAAGTTTGCTTTATTGGTTATCCACAATACAGTTCGTTTTACGAGAAGGTGATTGCGCTATAAATTGTGCGACTTTGAAAGGCAGTTAACACTGTATGTGAAGTGCGCTGAATATAGCATATCAGAGGTCAGCTAATGCGAATTGTTGACAGCTTTTGACGCGCGATATATATCAGGTATCTCTGTTTTAGCAATTAAGCGCTTGGATATTTGGGACGCAATGAGACATGCTAGCAATACGAGGTGCCCTAATTAGCGTTTTAAGGTCATAAAACCTCGCCATATTACAAAGAAGAGCTTAGCGCGGTGGCCAACACAGACGCTGGCGTGCTTGCGCAGAAGTTTAGAGATAGCTGCAGGACGACAGATGGTAGGCCGACATTAAAAACTGCATAGCAACGACGATGTGTAGTGTGTCGTTCTTGTGTCCTGGCGTTTTATTATTCCTACTGTCGATATATCTGAATCCGCGCGTTTTGGCAATGAGGGAGTGCGCTCTATGAATGTTCTTGCCGCTTTATATTGTCAGGGGCTGCCCTTCTTCTCACAGAGAAAAAATAATTAACATTTCTTTTCTCTCTTGAGGACGAGTTTCACGAGGGGCAAGAAGAGCGATCTTCCCATGGACACCCTTCGATACTATGAGTTGACAGTCCCTGGGGATGTCGCCCCTTGCAACATGAGTTGCATAAGCTAAATGCTGGAGTTTTCTTGTCGTAGGGCATTGCAAGGGCTCCCTCTATGCTTCCAGTGCAAACTTTAGCCCTGGCCTACAGCGAAGCTACAGTGTTTCACTTCACAAGCTTGCGGGCAGCCTACGCTCCTGATAACTGAGGAGGTAACAAATCGTGCAAATTGTGGACAGCAAAATAACAGCTTGTACTTTGTGGACAGCACCCTGCTTGATCGTCGAGCTTCCAATGTGAGTGTCGGTGCACTGTGAACTTTGTGACCAGTTCGTCAGGAGCAATCCATTATTTCTAAAATTTTGCCAACAGTTCTTAATTTGGGGAAATAAAAATAGGGAGCTTTAAAAGGGAGTGCACGTTTGAAATATTCAGCTTGAATAGGAGGCTGCGAAAGGTCTAGGGACTCAATGCTGCTAGCTGACATTAATTTTTATTCTCTGCTCTTTGTTTATCGATGGATATTTGTAGGAAATGCGAACAAACTGTTCATTCCGTACGTGTCATTCATGTAGGCCGCCGAAGACAGTGAAGGAAAAATTCCGACAATTTACATTATTGTCATGCTGAAGAAAGCGCGTTGCATCGCTTTCATGCGGTCCTGCATGTCGCAATTCTCCTGCCGTGCTGGCTTTGTGGTTACAGCGTTCGAGGGCTGAACACAATGACGCAGGGGTCAAATTTCTGCCGCGCAGGCCGCTTTTTGATGGAAGCGAGATGCAAGGCTCGCGCGCGTGGTGCGAGGTCAGTGCACGTTAAAGAATACAGGGTGGTCAAAATTATTACGAGCCCTCCACTACGGCGGTCTCTCATAGCATGAGTCTCTTTGGGACTTCAAAAGCCTATCACACAAGCCAAACAAATCACGGCGTGATTGAAAGCGTTTATACTATGGGGATAGCGGCTTAGCGAGAATTTTCACTTTACAAATAGTTGCGCAGTGTAGGGAGAAAGTCAAACCTACAGCCTAATTGCGCTATTTGTAAAATGCAATATATAAACATGGGAAGTACCATCTGCTGCGAAATTAGAACGATATCGAGTGTACTGTGCTTCCGAAAGGTGAACGCCGTGGTGCCGCCCATAACAACAACCAGCGTGGCGTTTTAATGTGTTATTCGGCCACAGATGGAAATGCTAAGCCAAGCAACAAATGCCCAATTAACACGCTATGCCAAAACTACGGCAAATCTAATGAGTTCCTGGGAAAACTCGGTGTGTGCATTATCGCGCTCTGCTCTGTGTTCTCATGTCTCCTAAAGATTTAATGAGGACACCGCATATCAAACCTAAGTTTCTAATAAAGCACAAAACAGGACAGGTTTCACCACGCCGCATGCATACGAACATAGGGAGGGAGCCGTCTTTAACCTTTTCGGCCGCGCTGTTTCTACATCATCATCGTCACCATCACCACCAGCAGCATGGATGTACCCACTACGGTCCAAAGGGCCCTCTAATATTCCTCCGATTAATCCGGTGATGTGCCGGCAGCGTACATTTTATTCTCGAACACTTTCTAATCTCACGCGCCCACCTAACTTTCTGCCGCCCCCTGATAGCCTTGCCTTATACCTTGCTTTTCCTACATAACAGAACTGTATCGGAGATAAAACCTCCCTTTCAATTTTTCACAGAATATTAAGAGACAAAAACTGACAGTGACATAGAAGAAAGTTTTTCGTGACCAAGCATGGCTGCACCAACTACGGTGCAAAGGACCTTCTAATATTCACCCAATTAATCCGGTGGTGTGCCAGCTGCGTACATTTTATCCTCGAACAGTTTCTAATTTCATCCGCCCACGTAACTTTCTGCCGCCCCGAATAGCTTTGTCATATACATTGCTTTTCCTACATACACAACTGTAACAGATACAAAACCTCTCTTTCAATTTTGCACAGAATATTAAAACTAAAAAAAGTGGCATTGACGCAGAAGGAAGTTTTTCGTGACCAGCCACACCATACGCCACAAGCGCGGTCTACAACTTGCGGCTCATAGTTCGCGGACTGCACCCATTGTGGCAGCCTAACAAGCAAATTTCGTCAGGATTGCAATGAGCAATATTATCACCGATATGCTCTGGCATTACGCTTTGGCACCTCTAATGGTAGCAATTGTAAGAGACGATATGCATATATAGGCATCACACCAGAGGTTAGGAAACAAAGCACAGAAAAAGAAGCGAAAACATCGCTTACCTGCTGCAAGCAGTAGGATAATTGTTAAAATCTGTGCTCTCATTTATGGTTTGTCTAATAACAAAAAGGTAAGTTTTGATATCACTTTAAAGTAAGTTTGATGCAGAACCCACTGGAGCAGCGTAAATCTGTACTTCAGCGTCGTGTCAATGAAGTACGCCCTTGTTAATGTCGTGTTTAAGTATTTTGTGAAGAAAGCAAGAAAAGCTTAAAGCGCAACGCAGCTTCCGAAAGAGCACATGTGAAATGATGCTTGCTTAAAGAGCAGCTGTTGTGTCAAAGCCAGTAGAAGCGTACGGAAGATGCCAATCATTATTGTGAAAAGTCTGCATGTATCTTGACAGCTGCATCAAGAACAAATAAAAAAAAACCAATAGGGCCGAATATTTTTGACATGCGACGCATGTGCAAACGAGCTTATGAGTTACAACCGCTTTCCAAATCACTGTTTGCAGCCTGTGATGTTACATGCGACGCATGTGCAAACGAGCTTATGAGTTACAACCGCTTTCCAAATAACTGTTTGCTGCCTGTGATGTTTTATGTCCGGCAGCAAATGAAGAAGCCGCAAGAAGAACACGATATAAGAATATATTTTTCTTCAAATGGCATCTGACACGTAGCAGTTAGAATACCCCAGTTTGGCTTGTTTTTTGGCCGCCATCATCTTCACTAAGCGCCATGAGTGAAATAGCCTAAAACGCACATTCGATGCGGTAGAAAATGCATACAAATTTCATGATTTTATGTCATAATGAATAACGACCTTCATCTTTAAAGTAGAACAACCCATAAGGGAGTCAGTCAGTCGGTTGGTTGGTTGGTCACCGAATTACCCATTGGTTCACACGAAAGGAAAAGCGCAGTATCTGTCACACATTTTGTGTACACCTGAACAGAGCCGTAAGGGAAGAGAGGAAGGTTGGAGTGAAAGAGGAAAGAGAGAAAGGCCTGCCGCAGTGTAGACCTCCGGAGTAATTGCGACCACCTGGGGATCATTAACGTGCACCGACATCGCACAGTACATACCGCCTGAAGTCAAATGTTTGAGAGGGTAAGTCAGCAAACTGTGCCGAACATCCTTCAAGCTTGCTGCACACAGCACAATGTAAGAGTTTAACGCGTTGCCGCCACTTAATTTCTTGACAAGCACTCTCGAACCCTGCGACGCATTGAATAAGAATGCAATGCCTCTAGCGAACCTAGACCACGAAAATGGGCGCCTGCCATTGACGAATTCGCCGTTGATGTCACGACACGACATAGCGGTGATTTCCATTTAAAAACCCTAATGAAGCGAAAGCATTACTACACTAAGCAAAGCAGTAGTCGCGTGAGCTTGTTTGCCCTTTAAGGGACCTTGACCGATGATGCACCTTTCTTTTCTTATAAACTAATTTGCAATTAAAGCAAATGCTTCACTACGTTAGAAGTGTTGGTCTTTGCGTGGCACAAAATTTGACCGTCAAGTGAACTTGACCTAGATTCGTTCGCAGGAAGCGGAAGGCGCGAGACAGTCTGTATCGGCGTGTTTGCGGCGACGTTTATACGAAACAGTAAAGTCTACTACTACTACTACTGTACTACTACTGTACTACTACTACTACTACTATACTACTACTACTACTACTACTGTACTACTACTACTACTACTACTACTACTACCAGTACCACTACCACTAATAATAATAATAATAATAATAATAATAATAATAATAATAATAATA
>JAJIZL010049118.1:11975-32970 GCA_023969395.1 Amblyomma maculatum
ATAATAATAATAATAATAATAATAATAATAATAATAATAATAATAATTCGCGGAGGCAGTAATTTAGGTCATCTGGGGATCTTTAACCTGCGCTAATGCGTATTGCCATTCCCTAAAGACTGTGGCAACGGAAGTGCCGGACGGCGTCACTAAAAAATAAAACAGAACAAAAAGGAAGTTAATGAAGCTTTGTTTTTTTAGTATACTTTGCAGTGCATAAACTTAAATGTATACACAATAAAATAGTTTGCTGGATAAAAATTGCTTGCATCTTTAGTACGTTGAATGAAAACGAATAGGAGCGCATATAAAGGCCGTACTTCCCGTCGCTTCTGTGGCGCAATGCAGAACTGTTCAGTTAAGTGTAAAGCCTCAATTACACTCTTTTTTGTCAGAACAAAAGAGAGCGATATCTTCCGCGTAGGCTAAAATATTAACTTCATACTGAGCCAGAGAGAAACCACGGATGGCTGCAATGTTAAATATACTGAGACTTAGGGGTTCCAGATATAAGGTAAATAACAGTGGAGATAATGGACATCCTTGACGAACCGATTCCAGTGGTATCGGTTTCGTTAGCTCCTGATTAACAATTAGTCTTGCATATGAGTTCATATAAAACAGCCTTATGCCTTTGAGCAAAACGTCACTAATGTTTGCAAGCTCCAAGACCGCGAACAAGACATCGTGCCGAACTTTATCAAACGCCTTCACCGGGTCAATTTGAATCAGAGCTACTTGACTCGTCTTATCTGATACTGTTTCCTATACCGAACGTGCAATATAGACGTGTGTCTGAATACTGCTCCCTCTGATACCACATACCTGATATGCGAACCTATCAAGTCCACAATGAACAGCTGCAGACGATAACAAAGAACCTTGTCAAAAAGTTTGAAATCAACATTACAGAGAGAAACTGGACGATATCATTCAACAGTTTTCAACCGATTAGTATCTTTGCTTTTGGGAATTAATATTGTGTGGCCTGAATAGAAAGTGGGAGGCAGGAAACCCACATCATAAGATGCTTGGAAAATTTCAAACAAAACAAGCCTTAGGCAAGGCGAAAATGTTTTATAGAATTTGCTAGTAATACCATCTGGGCCAGGAGATGTTTGGCTCTGAAGGTCTGAAATGGCTGATTTAATTTCATCCAAAGGGATGGGTCCCTCTACTACTAGCATACTTGTTATCGTCTTGCCGAGGAAATTTCTCGTCAGGAATTATAATCGGAACCCTGATTTTGATCCTCACAACTGCCGAACAGCTTTCGATAATAATCATAGAAAGCAGCAAGGATACTAGGAGCATCACTGTATGTGCAATCACCATATTGAATTTCCAATATTTACTTCGTAAAGCATTCTCTCTTTCATCCCTCAGGGTGAGACGTGAAGGTTGCTCCTCAAGAAACCTTCGGGTCCTAGATCTTATCTTGACTTGACTGAACAGTTCTGCGATGCATCAGGCGCGGCTCTTAATTTAGATAAATCTAAAGGCTTTTGGTTGGGCCATTGGGGCACTAGACCGAGCCAGTTTGGAGGCATATGCTGGGACTGTAGTAATCTTCAGTACCTAGGGGTTCCGCTGCAGCAACGTCGCAACAGCGCAGCCTACTGGCATTCACAAATCGTACCTATGCGGTGACAAACACTGGCTTGGATGGGTAGGGAACTCTCAGTGTTTGCTATGGCACAGGTCTGTAACACATTTTCATTTGCAAAGCTTGCGTATGTCCTTCAAGTCCTGCATTGTGCGAGGAGGAAGGCACAAGTTAGACAGAATATTTGCAGCATTTGTGTGGCGCTCTCAATGGGAGCCTATGCGGTGTGACAACTTGTTCCTTCCCTTAGAGTTTGGTGGAGTGGGCGTGGTTCACTTGTTTGTGCATCAACTTGTTCCCCGTTTTTTTTTCTTTTTCAAATCGTCAAACCACCCGTTTCTTGTAGCTGCGTTCATTAGGCGCCTTAGTCGTCATTTGCCTTACTTATTCGCACCGACTGGGCACGCTTGTGAGGGGCCTTTATGGGGATTCCTTACGGATGTTGCTAAAACTTTCAATTTTCTCACTGTGCGTTTCTTTGTAGATTGCCTGTACAGCCTCTCGAGAAAGCAGATGACCCAGGTTCTCACTTAGTCTTTGTTCCCTACACCGTTGTATCGGCAGCCTTATCTGGGGTTTTTGGACACCACTGTTCTAAAGTGTGTTAGCCAAATGTGCATTCAGGCAGCTGCAAAAACGTTCTTTTTCAGACTACATACAGCTCCGTTGCCTGTCAAGACATTTCTTCACGATAAGATGTTTGTGCCTGGACGGTGAATTGCCGTCTCTGTAATTCGCCTGAGACAATTGATCATTGGTTTATTCTGGGCCTTGATGCTATGTTCTTTAGAGACATACTACAAAGAACTCTTAAAAGGAAATTGAAATTACACCATATTCTATTAGATTTCTGCCTCCTGACAAAAACTCTGTCGTGCCTTACGATCTATTTGTGTTGATGGGACTCTTCAGTCTTTGGAAAAGCCGCATGATGGACAGGCATACCGAGCCACCAAGATCGTCCAAATCCGTGGGTTGGGAGCAGTGTGCTTTGGTGAGGAGTGTGTAGGCTGCCAAAAATATAAGCGCACGACTGCATTCAAGGAAAGACACCAAGTGCTCAAAAAAGTCGCGCCGTTCTTTTTGTGTCGTTGGTGCATACAGGACCACCACCCTCACCGCACAGTTTTCGTACTTGATGTCGCACACGACGAAACGCCCCCTTGCAAAAGTTATTACTTGCTCCACTGCTACGCCTACACTTTTCCTCAGGAAAAGACAGCAACCTGCCGACAAACCGACTGCATGGCTTACGCAAACATTGAAGCGTGACCGAAAACCAAACACCATATTATCTGTTAGCTGCTCATCCTCAACCTTTGTTTATTGTATGGCTGCGATGTCTAAATCTAGTTCGCTCAACAAATGGTTCAACTGCACTTTCTTCCGTCTCGAGGCGAGCCCTCGGACGTTTAGAGTGCCCACTTTTAGCGGTTTTTTCCAATAAGCCATACTCTAAACCCAGATAACAAACAATGACTAAAGGCTCACTTCTTCGGTCTCTCGTCGCGAGTGGGCGACGAAGACCGCAACGAGGTTTGCGATAAGGCTAATTTGCCTTTCTTAGCGCCTTCCTCCCTGCACTGCTATTCTAGTCGACGCAGTTCCCGTTCTGTAGCTGGTACCTTTTCGTAGTCTCGTGGTATCTTCATGGAGGCGGTTGTCATATCCATCGGGGACTCAGCAACGCTGCCTTCCGAAGTGCCTTTCGCTGTTGGCTGATCCGACGACATAGAAGCCTCCTCCCCTTTTCCAGTCGTTTCCGCAGCATCGTTCGAATAGAAATGTTGGAAAAGACCAAAGTGCCGAATTGCTGAAGTGCGTCCTCAATGAGTGCAGCTTAGAGGACGTAACAGTCCTGGTGAATGGTGACAAACGTGTGCATTTCACACATTTTCAAGGTAGTAGTCACGCGCGACTTGACAAATATATGTGTCGCCGGAGTTTTCGCCTACCTGTGAACAGTATGAAGTGAAGCAAGTGTCATTTAGTGACCATTGCTTAGTTACGGTCACGCTGGACGGAAGGAAGCAGTGTAAATAAAAAATGAACTGGGACTTATGGAAAATAAACTCGAGGCTTACAGAAGACGAACTATTTTTAAGAAAAGTTAAGGAAAGCATTGATATTTTTTATGAGAGTGAAACAGGCTGTATTGAATCCTGGGAACGATTTAGACATGAGGTTAAAATGAATGCAATTGAGCGCTCTTCCATTATTAAGTATGAGGAAAAGAAAGAAGAAAAGCAAGTGCAAGAGCTCTTAAAATATTTAGGGCGTGAAGAAGAACGAATGCCGGGTATGTTCATGCATGATATAAAAGGCATCAAAGTTAGGCTAGTAGCTTTGGATGCCCAGAAGTACAGAGGCGCTGCGATAAGAGCGCGCACGGAAAAATGGCTCGGTGGCGAGACGCCAACAAAACGCGTCCTCGCTGATGAAAAGCGATATGCGCGCGCGAACGAGATAACGGTTATTGAATACAAGGGGCAGAGGCATGATGATCAAGACGGAATTACGAGCGCTTTCGTGGAGCATTACCGTGAGCTGTTTTCGAGCAAAGCACCAAATGAAGAAGGGTTTAGAGATAACTTTTTGCCTCTGATGCCAATATTAGGCAAAGAAGTTACTGAAGAGTTAGAGAACGAAATAAGTGTGGAGAAAATAGAAAAAGCCAGTGATGAATTGAATGTGGGAAAGTCCCCGGGACCAAATGGTTTGAGTGCGGCCTTTTACAAGAGCCTTAAAAGTGAGTTATCTATCATGCTCTATAGGCTTTTCAAGGAGTGCTTTGATGTAGGTTATCTGCCACCGTCGTTTAGCAACGCGCATACGGTCTTGGTTCCCAAGACTGATGAGCTAGCCATGCTTTTAAAAGTTACAAGCTATAGACCTTTTCAAAATTGGCCATAGGGCGCTGCCATATTGGAGACTGGGCTGTGCTCTCCCCCAACACCTGGTTCTCAGCCCAGTCAAACCGGTTTCTCCAAGGCTCGTGAAAAGGTCTATAGACCGATCACGTTAACGAATGTTGATTATAAAATTCTGATGAAGGTGTTAGCTAAGAGATTGCAATACATTACAAAATATATTGTTGGACCTCATCAAACATGTGGAATAAAGACCAGAAGCATATTTAATAATATTCATGTAGCGCGTAGTGTGTTCGAGTACTGCGATGCTCTAAACGGGAGTGTGGCCAAGGTTCAAGTTGATTTTGAAAAAGCATTTGATCGTGTGTCTCATGAAATATTGTACTCTTTGTTGGAACATATTGGTGTTGGTGCCGTTGTATTGAAAGGAGTTAAAATGGCTTATGCATGTTGTTCTACACGCCTTATGATTAACAAAGTGTTATCTGAAAGAATTGATGTAAGAGCATCTGTGCGGCAGGGATGTCCACTGCCTCCTCTCCTCTTTGCTATATATTTCGAACCATTGTGTAGAATGGTACCTGCTAACGAATACATCCGTGGTTTTAAGCTGGGAGTATGTGAAGTGAAATTATTGGCACACGCTGATGATGTGGCGCTTTCTTGTGAAGACCGCGAAAGCGTTTCGGAAGCTTTGAAAGTAACACAAAGGTATTGCAGACAGACTGGTAGTGCTGTTAATTTAAATAAAAGTCTCGGAGTCTGGCACGGGGAATGGGAAGAGGAACCGGAAATTTTCTGTGGAGTAAGATGGACTACAAAGCCCGGAGTTTATTTGGGAGTCCCATTGGACAAATACGGGGAAAATACGAATTACTGGAATGAAAAAGCGGAAGAAATACGGGAAAGGACGAAAAGATGGATGGGACGTAACCTCTCTGTTTTCGCTCGTGCAACTGTATGCAATACCTTTTTGGTGGCAAGAATAATGTATTTACTTCAAGTATTATATTGTGCTCGAATCAATATACTAAGGTTCCATCGTGTGTTTGCGGTCTTTATTTGGTCGTCCAACTGTGAACGAATTAGAAGAGATAATCTCTTTCGGCGAGTTAAAGACGGAGGTTTCTCTCTAATGCATCTATATGTGCGGCAGATGGTTTTAAGGTTTTGTTTCCTACGTGACCAAAAAATGCATTCCTGAGAACCTTTATGCAAATCATGCTATTCAGTGAAATTCCAGAGTTTATAGTCTCTTCATGCTCTGCTCGGGGATACACTGTGTCACGCTTCCTGCGAGAAGTATGTGGTCGTTCAGGTTTTTGCGCGTGCGGTACTCTGTAGAGTATTTAGCGACGGTACCACCTAAGCGGCTGTACAAGGATCTTATTTCACAATTGTTCCAGCTTCATTGTACAGAACCTTATACTGTGAAGGCCCAGGGAAAGAGGTGCTCAAGCGAGTTAAAAACATGACTGTTGCACCGGGCGTAAAAAATTCTTCTTTAAATTGCATACAGGAACCCTCCCAGTGAAAACATGGATGGAAGAAAAGGGCCTTTTTGTACCTTGGGGCTCAAACTGTCTACTATGTAGGAAACCTGGAACAGTTGAGCACGTGTTCCTGGATTGTTGGGATGCGGTGTTTTACTGGGATGTGTTACAAATGACACTTAAAAAAGACCTGCCATTGACGCCACGTGGAATTCGGTACGTGACAACTGTTAATAATGGTTTTCAGTATGACCTCATCATGCTATTGGGCCTTCAAAGTATTTGGAGGAGTAGGATGGCTTATCGACACTGTGATGTCGACGCACGACCTGTATGTGATTATTTTGTTGAACAAGTGTATAAACTAAAAGAAATTTTGAAGCAGCAAGACGCTGCGGAGGAGGTCTTGAGTCTGATGGGCGAACTTGTGGTAATGAAAGTCCATTAGACAGGGTTGTCAGCCAAGGGGCATGACAACCACGATCTTTTACTGATGTATTTGTACCAATTCATGCAATAAAGAAAAAAAAAAGAGGAGTGTTTAGGTGCACGCGAAGAACCTCCAAACTGGATGCCGTATCTAAATGCATGTGTTTGCCTCCCAGAATTTTGATGTTTTGATGGTGGCGCATTGTCCGGCTAGGGATATGGCGGGTTCGTATTAAGGAGCCCGGTAACTGCAGACATGGACAAGTTTAAGTAAGAGAAGGTTTTCCTTTTTTACGGAACTTTTCCCAAGCAATAAAGAAAAAGAAAGCTTCTGTGGCTCAATGAATTAATACCGTATACCTGATTGTAAGATATGTGTTCGATTCCTGCAGGTGCAACTGTTTATTTTTTACTTTTTTAAATTCACAATTGAATGAAATAAACTACGCCCATATTTCCTGGGATGTTCACCTTTAGTAGGGTTTCTATCCACTCTACCTTTATGTTGCATAATACCATGTATTTGTTTCCTAACAGCAGCAAAACCAGCCACAAAAGCAGCCAGGAAAAGCTATAGCAAGCCTATGTTCGATGCTGCATGCACTTTCTACAACTTTTGTGCTCTTCACAGTCGTTAATTAAACTTCGTTGAATGAGCTAGTGCGCTTACCTGACAAGAAGTGCCGTGCACACACAACTGTCAATACTTGTCGGGAGCTGCACGGATGTTTTGCCGGTTGATCCTAGCCAGCCTTTCAAGGCGCTGCTTTTCCGACAGCAGCTCCGTGCGGCCGCACTTATTTAGTCGGATCTTCGGTATCTTGAAGAAACCAAGGTCCTTATTGTTGCTTTTCAGCTTCTGCTTCTTGGTCTGACTCCGGCTATTGCAGCTGACAATGACGCAGTGTACCATAGCTGGCGGCGAAGTGCAAAACGGCAGCGAAAGAACTGACAGCTTCACCCGTTCGGTTAAAACTGAACAAAAAGATGTCGCATTGCCCACAATGCACCGCGCTTGACGCTTCAGTGAATACTCCCAGGACGAGATCATCCACGACCTGCAGTCATGAAATCAATAGCCCCTACGCCAACGCGTGCCATATAAGGCGCATAAAATGCATTCTCATCACCTTCGACGGCACAACCACCCTCCCCAGAACCATCGCCTTCCACTGTGGGATCTAGCACTGCCACCCATCTGCCCCAAAGCCGAGGCCTTCTCGAATTGCTGGGCTTCTCGCCACCGCGCGGACGTCTGCACGAAGCTTAAGTCAGGTCTGCCACCGCTGCGACCAGGCACCCAAGGCAATCGAGCCCCCTATCTGCGTCGTCTGCTGTATCCTCACATTACATCTCGGGGTCGCACTCGTGCACGCTGCTGTTCGACTGTGACGCCAACGCATGGCTGAGCTGCCACAATAAAAGAAGCAATAAGTACGTGAAATGGGTACTCAATAAAATTTGCGGCAGCGCTCCGAGAGAGTAGTACGCGACAAAAAGCAGGAATAACCACGCCGGCAGCGACAGCGAAGAAGAGATCGGCGAGCTGTGCTGCCAAGCGCGCGCGTGCACTCATATTGGATTGGATTGCCTTTTTGCGGGGTGGGCGGTTCGCGTGCTCTGAGGCTCAGAGCTTTTGGATCATATCAGTTGGGCAAGAGGAGAAAGACATTAATTTAAACCGAATATCTGTGCACTGGTGAGTGGGTGATCGAGTCCTCTTCAGGCGACCTTTTATAGGGAAGCATTATTTTTAATGTTGAAGATGTGTACGTGATGAAATTGTAAAATATGTTTTCATGAAGATATAGGTGGAATGCTTGGAGAGAAAAGCTTCACTACGAGGGTGGGAGCCGAGCTTCGCGTATGCCGTATGCCGTGATGGAAGGACGTCACGCAGGTCTGGCCCCACTGTTGCTGATTAGAAGAGCAGTGCTTCTCCATATCCAACGCCAGGTAGGCCAAACGAAGATGCAGGTGGCGATTGTTTTTCTGGGACTGAGAGTGGCAGTGAAAAGCGTGATAGGCCTCGCAAAGGTGCGGCAGACGGCTTTCTTCGGTAATGAAATGTGGTGCTTGAGAGAGTGTGGATGTGGCAGTGCGGACGTCCGCCAGAAGGGTCAGACGAGCAAAGGTGCGAGCACGAAAGGGGAGTGGGAAAGGTGTACATAAGATATAGTGGTCGCTACCAAGGGAGACCCCTGTATTTGTCATGTAGGATCAGAAACGTTTTGGTAGGATGAAGGTCAGAGTTGGTATCTCGTACACTAGATCCCACCCTGGTAGGGCGAGCAGTGATTAAATACCGAAGTTGTCGTTCTGGATGAAAGTCAAGAGTAAATTGATCTTGGTGTTTTGGGCGTAACCCCAGCTGGTGTGTGGCATTGAAGTCGCCTAGAACGACTAAGGTGTTGCGGTAAGCGCAAGAGAGGGCCAGTGGCAAGACGGTTGTCCTGGTACTCCCCTGATGGGACTGGGGCAGGTAGGTCACCGCCGCTTGCGGCGAGGGCTAGCCTGCCACCGAATTTTTATGTGTTGTAGGCCGGGATTGCACCCGCCACCGCTTCTGTGACGCACGACGGGTGTTGTTGCGGCTATAGTGTTCTAGACCACTATACTGCGGCGCGCGTCTTTCTTTCCCTCTTCCTTTTCTTTCTTCTCTATTTCACCTTCTATCTGCACGAGGCAGCGGAGGTGGCTCAGCTACAGAGCCAGTAGCAGGCCCGCGCATTTTCTTTTCCTTCTTCCTACAACAACAACAACAGCGCAAGAGAGCACTACGAAGGATGAGGAAAAAGGGGCCGAAGGAGCTTTTGGGGGTTTTACAGATTGAGAACAAATAAGCTTGCCTCTGTGCGACGACGGGGAAGGATTTCGAGGAGGACGAGGGCACAGACCGAAACGTCCAGCTGGGGAAGCGTGGCAGCAAGGTTACAGTGTACCAGGGCGGTGAAGTTTGGGTAGGTGTTAGAAGAAGGATGAAAGGAGGCGTAATCATGCAGCTTCATGGTAGTTAGGGGTTCCTGGAGTGCTAGTACAGATGGGAGAGTGTCGGGAGGAACGTTCTGGAGGTGGAGCTGCAGGGTGCTTTGCTTGTCACGGAATCCCTGGCAGTTCCACTGCCAGAGATAAATTGTGGGGGCTGTCTGGCCATGACGGATGGCGAGGTCCTAGGAATAGGTTAGGAGAGGTCCTGGATAGGTTGGGCAGGAATTATGAGGTGAGGGAGGGCGGCCTCAGTTGCGCTGTGGCAGGCATCTAGTGCTACGACCCTAGTATCTAGAGCGGTGAGGTGGAATTCAAAGCGACCACGTGGGTGTCAGTACTGGCGACGCGCTCCTCAAGTCACGCGAAACACGCTATGATGCTCTTCTCGAACGTGTCTAAGAAGGAGGCTGGCGAACAACGTCGACAGCTTCGGTTGAAGGAGGTATGCGTTTGTGCGGGGGGCTACTGGCAAGACAGGATGCGCGCAATGATGTGGTTGAGGACGCCGCACTCTACGGCTCCTCATCTGGCGCCGGCAGTAACTGTAGAGGTACGGGAGCGCGGGGAAGAGGAGGAGCGGGAGCTTGTGTGGTCAGGCGTGCAAGTGCCTCAGGTTATGCTGACAGTGACTGTTGAAGTGCGAGAGCTAGGGAACAAGGAGCGGGGGAGGACCGACGCGCTAGCGCGTCCTGTAGCTGATGCAGCAGCTTCTGAATTTGTTACTGCTGAGCAGCAATGTGGCCTCGAGGCCGTGATTTCATAGGCTAGTGTGTGAAATTGCGATTTCTAGCTTACCGATGTGGTCTTGGTGTAATTGTGTGCTCATGGTGGAGGTGGAGACCTCTGACCTGGACAGAGTCGAGAAGGAGATAGAGCGGTGGTGCCTGATAGACGGTGCACTGTAGGAAGCAGAGCGACGGCGGGGCTAGGAAAGTCCAGAAGTTTTGAGGATAGGTCTTGTGTGAGCCTCTGGTTAGGAAGGCAGCTGCTTGGAGGTGACTGGATCGGATCTAGTGTACGGGATACCAACTCTGACCTTCATCCCACCAAAAAGTTTCTGATCCTACCTGACAAACACAGGGGTGTCCTTTGGTAGCGACCACTATATCTTATGTACACCTTTCCCACTCCCCTTTCTTGCTCGCACCTTTGCTCCTCTGAACCAGGTAGCTGATCGGGACCTGCTTTCACTTCATTCATCTCTCTACTTCTTCCTCTGCTTATACCGATCTCTCTGCTGGGACTGAGACCCTTCTGGCGGACGTCCGCACTGCCACATCCACACTCTCTCAAGCACCACATTTCATTACCGAAGAAAGCCGTCTGCCGCACCTTTGCGAGGCCTATCACGCTTTTCACTGCCACTCTCAGTCCCAGAAAAACAATCGCCACCTGCATCTTCGTTTGGCCTAGCTGGAGTCGGATATGAAGAAGCACTGCTCTTCTAATCGGCAACAGTGGGGGCCAGACCTGCATGACGTCCCTCCATCACGGCATACGGCATACGGCATGGCGCGAAGCTCGGCTCCGACCCTCGTAGTGAAGCTTTTCGCTCCAAAAATTCCACTTATTTTTTTATGAAAATATATTTTACAATTTCATCACGTACACATCTTTAACATTAAATATATGTTTCCCTATAAAAGGTCGTCTGAAGATGACTCGATCACCCACTCACCAGTGCACAAATATTGGGTTTAAATGAATGTTCTCCTCCTCCTGCCCAACTAATATGATCCAAAAGCTCTGAGCCTTAGAGCACGCGAACCGCCCACCCCGCAAAAAGCCAAACCAATCCAATCCTATATGACTGCACGCGCATGCTTGGCAGCACAGCTCGCCGATCGCTTCTTCGCTGTCGCTGCCGGCGTGGTTATTCCTGCTTTTTGTCGCGTACTACTCTCCCGCAGCGCTGCCGCATATTTTATTGAGTACCCATTTCACGTACTAATTGCTTCTTTTATTGTGGCAGCTCAGCCATGCGTTGGGGTCACACTAAAATACCGCACCTCGCCTTGCGGCCGCGCGCTCAGCACAAGAAAACAAAATGTGCTTGAGTAACACGTGATGCAGAATATATCATGCCATTTTTCCTTACTTGGCAACATTTTTTACGGTTTCCCTTACATTTCCTTGATTTTTCCCGGTGGATGAAATTTCCGTGACAATTCCCGGTTTTCAAGGTAGCTAGACACCCTGGAAGCTAGGACCATAAAAATTCAATTTTGTTTGACAGAAAACCAAGACAGTCATAATTTTCATTCATGGCAGTGATGTGTAATCCACAAAAGCAATTTTCCACCGGAATCAGTCTTTTAGGCAAATGTATAAGAAACAAATAAAGAAAGTAAGAAAGAAAGAACTCTCAACTATGGTGAATAAAAAGCTAAATGAATTTGACCCCCCTGTACATGGCAGTTTTTGCTTCAAAGCCACAAAAACACGCTTCAAAAACTGACGAGGCAAAAAAACACTTCAGGTAACATATATAGAAGAAATATGTTTCCCTGGGGACTGCAGCTTAAAAAAAAAAGCGATCCGTTCAAAACAATAGGTTCTAGCATTGCTTGCACAGGCGATCAGGCAAAAAGGTTGCGAAAGGCTGCAGATGTTACATGTATGCACGGAAACAAAAATGATAATTACTTCTGAGATTGCTAACTTGAATAAAAATTCCAAAAAGCTATCTCCACTGGCAACATCAAACATCAATACAGAGATATGAGATACCACAGTGCGCGCGAGCTGGTTTTGCAAAAATTAACGCGTGTACTTCACTCACAATGCACTAACGATGCGTTGTTCAATGCAGGCGTATAATCATGCAAATGACAAAACTACGAGTTCTTAAAAGAGTATACCTGCTCTAATACGCCCCTTTGTTCTGAGGCACCTTCAAGCGCCCGTGACAGCCGGCTCGACGCGATTAAAACGCAAAAAAAAAGTAAAATTAGAGTTTTTGTCTAAACAGACTAATGCGAAAAGATGATATTTTCCCCCCAGAAAGACACAAGACTGGGTTCCAAGCATATCCTTCAGAGCTGTCACATCAAGGCAGGAATATTGTGTAGATCAGGAGCGCAACAAAGCACGCACAAGAACTTCTACCCGTGCGCACACAACAACGTCGAGTCATAGCGAAACGAAAGCTAACACTCATGACCTATAGCGGCGCTCGCTGTAGCTGCCCCCATCGGAGAAATTAGGGAAGGGCACTCGCGTAGCAGATCTGTGTTACGTGTCTGTATTCCGCATTATAGCGCACGTGTAGCCCATAACTGTTTTAACATAATAAAAGAGCAGCCGATAAAAAAACAGCCGCTAGTGAGGATCGAACTCACGACCGCTGGTTTACGAGACCAGCGCTCTGCCACTGAGCTATAGCGGCGCTCGTTACAGCCCCTCCCATCGTAGCAGACATAAGGGAAGGGCACGCGCGTAGCAGACCTGTGTCACGAGTCTGTATTCCGCATTATACCGCACGCGTAGCCATACCTATTTTAACATGATAAAAGGACAGCCGATAAGAGAAATAACCGCCAGTGAGAATCGAACTCACGACCGCAGGTTTACGAGACCAGTGCTCTGCCACTGAGCTATAGCTTTTTTTTTTCTTTATTGCCGGGCTTCGTCAAAGTACAATACAAAGGAACTTCAGGAGACTCAACAAGCACAAAAGCAGCCGAAGCACGTCGGCTAGGCATTGTCCAAATAAAATTCTCTGATATGCGTCAAAGGCTCTACATTTAACAACCGATCAGGAACACTTGAGACTGCTTTGATCACTTCAACAAATTTGTGCATTGTTTCCCGGAAGTACATTCGCTGAGGTCGAGCATCTGGATCACAGTAATACCTGGCCATGTGGGATCGCCATATGCTATGGAGGCCCACGAAGATGATAAGGTCCAATGGCGTCCCCTCTTCTTTTTGTTTAGGCAAAAACCTGATCCAATGAGGGTTTAGTGGTAAGTCTTTATTAATGGTCCTTTGTAGGACATTCCAGAAATTGACCCCCTCCCAACAATGCAAAAAGAAGTGATCAATCGTTTCCTGTTGTTTACAAATAAGGCATTGTGCACCCCATGGAAGAAAAAAAAATTCCTTTGCCTGTTGAAATTATTTCACGTTCAATGTTCCTGTGTGTAGTTTAAAGAAGGTCTTTATGTCTGGCGCGACATACATCTCTTTAACGCGTTTTAAAACGTTACTACCGGGGCCTCCAGAGTGTAAGGCTCTGTACATGGGTTCCGGAATAACAGTGTCACGTAAATCCTTGTACAGTGATTTTCTGTTAACACTCGTTAAAAATTCTTTGGAAAAACGGACGGTCAGAAAACTCGCACTGAGGACAATCTCTCTAAAGAAGCAGTAATTCTTCCATTCAGATGTTGCATAGTAACAACCCAATCTGGCAATATGCGCCCGAGGCGCACTTGACACATGTTTCGAAGAAAGGGGTCTTTTACATCACGCAAAAACAAGATTTTATTTACAATTTGGCGGAGTTACAAATGCCCGAGTCCAAGTTCGCCTGCTCTGACGCACCAAAATAAATTGGTTCGACTACATCTTTCCCAACTTGAGGCCCAAATAAAGACTGTAATAATAGAAGGAGAACATTGATTAACCTATGTAATGATGTATTGTATTTGGGCAAGCCATTACACTTCGTCAGGCAACATCGACCACTGTAGTTACAGATATAAAATGTTGGGAAGCCATCACGAGTGGCGGGGGTGTATTGACTAATGTATGCCAATATAAAACACTGTGCAGTTTCTGTATATTCATTCGAGAGCCGTACAACGCTTGGAGTACATACCACCAGTTTGCTTTTGAAAAAATTATAACAAAGAGTGGCTCTAGAAAATATAAACAAGTAGCCGCTTTTCCCTTTCTCTATCTTCTCCCGAATTTCTTTCACTTGTTCTCGCCAATATGGCTCAGAATCCTTATATGGGATCCCAAGGTACTTAACGGGTGCTGTCACTCACGACACGCTAGCGAAAGTGTCAGGGGTTGAAGGCCAATCTGCGTGCCAGAATCCGAAGTATTTTTGTCAGTTCACCCTACTTCCGCTTACAGTACTGAAGTGCCTTACCACGTCGACTGTCTCACTCACACTGCTGTCGTCAACACAAAACACCGCAAAGTCATCTGCATATGCCAGAAGCTTGGCTTTCGTTTATTGCTGTCGGTAAGCATAATTTGAATTATTTTCAAATATATGCAAACACAGGGTTTCAATATACATATATATAGAACAAGCCCGTAACAATATATATATATATATATATATATATATATATATATATATATATATATATATATATATATATATATGTGGCTGCCTTGGCATACCGAACGTTGTACACTTATGCGGCCCCCAGTTGCTTATTTACGATTAACCTTGTGCTGCAGTTAAGGTACGACATGGCAACTCCCTCACGAATTACAGAGCCGACATTAATATGATCTAGAATGCAAAACAGCCACACGCAGTCAATTGCTTTCTCCAGGTCGCGCAGGAGGACTGCCACATGGGCATACATAACATCACAGTACTCGAGCCCACACCTCGCTTTATGTATGCTATGAACGATGAATCTTTGAATCTACATGTTTGGTGAGACCCCACTATAGCCTGTATTACGGCTTGCAGCGTTGCCGCAAGTACCTTCATGTAAATCTGGTAATCCTCATTTGTTAAGGCAATGGGCCTGAGCGATGATACCTGTCTTAATTTTTCTATTTGTTCTGTTTTCGGCATGAGTATGCTGTAGGATGATGCGTACGATGAGGGCAGCTGCTTTAATTCATAAGTTGCACTAAACACTGCACATAATAGTGGTACAAGGTCTCCTTTGAAAGTTTCATAGAATGACGCGCTTGGACCATCTGGCCCTGGCGACTTTCCTGCGTTTAACTTATCAATGGCTCATTCTACCTCACTTTCAGTAATCGCTCGCTCTAATCTTATTTTATCTTCATCCCGCACACGTGGCATCGCCTCCAGAAAATCTTCCTTAAATCTTGCCACATCAACGTGCTGCATAACGAAGAGCTTTTCATAATATTCTAAGAATACTTGACCGATGCTACCGTCGTTCCACACGTTTTACCACCCCATTCAATTTCCGCAACATGATTGCGCCGAGCATGGGCTCTTTCGAGCCCATGCAAATTCCCGACTGTATGCCCAGGTTATACAGCTTGCCGTTCGTTATTCTATCCAGTTCGTCTTTTACCATCTCAGTGAAAATTTCATCCTCTAATATCGTATTATTTAGTTTCCATAGTGCCCACTGGAATTCGCTAGATCGTTTTTTAAAACCTACTCTAAGCAAAACCATGCAGTAGTCTGAGAATGTAACGGTACGACATCATAGCTGTGGCATTTTGGCACTATATCTAAAGACACATAAACTCGGTCCAGTCGGGCATGACTACGGCCTTTAAAATGCGTGAAACTAACCATGCAATTACTATCCACACATTCAGCCACATCTTTCAAGGCGAAATGGTCAATTAAATAGAGCAGAATATCAGTGCTTCCTATGGGGCCTAGTGCTGGTTTTGTCGGCGGCATTTAGTACGCAATTGAAATCACCCATCAATACTATCTATTTCCCTGTGCTTAGGTACTGCTTGATGCTTTCAAAAAACAAAACACGCTCTTCCAGCCGTGCATAAATGCATATGACGCGCCATTCAGAACTGTACTACGAAAAATAACCCACGACACAGCTCCCGAAGGACACGAAGCGTGCCCCTGTACGTCAGGGTTCGGCAGCTTTTTCAGAAAAACCACATCTCCTGCTGACGTACTTTTTGCGCGGCTCATGATTGTGTAAAATCTCGACAAACATTGCACCATGCTCCCAGTCTCTTCTTCCCCTTCAACTTTTGTCTACTGAATGACAAGCGAATCATTCACACGGTCAGTTAAAAGCCGGTAAACTTGGTTCTGCTTTTCTTTTCCCGGCTAAACCCCGTACGTTAAGCGTAGCCACGGTCAGTGATTGAGCAGGAATCATTTTTATCAACGGTAAAAAGACCGAGAGCACGGTGCTTACCTTTCGTGTCCAGTCCGGAGCTAGACGTCGTCACCGCCACCGGAACCATCCGGTGCAAGTGTCTGGGCCTGTTGAAGTGGCGCCCTGTCGCACCCTCGCTTCTCCGCCGTAACGCTAGGCCGTGGCTTGAAGATTGGTCGACGGGCTTGGACAGCTTTCGTCGGCGGCTCCTTCACGCTGGCGGCTTCCGTCTTGTCCCCGTCGTCGCTAGTCTGGGCGTAGGGGCTCTTAGCTGGGGTGTTGACGATAGTCATGCGTGCATCGCCATTTTCCGGCTGCACTGCAGTCTCTGACATGGTGGTCTTGGCATCCTGATTGCTTGCTTCGTCTTTCACTGTACGTTCCTGAATTGTAGTTTCTTTCACTTCCTTAGTTACGTCCTTGGCATTATCGCTGCCACTAGAAGATACCGATGATTCCAGAGTTGTTTCTCCCTTCCCTGTCCGCTCAGTGCCTTTTGCCGCATCCTCAGAGACTTCGATGGTCAAGTCCGCCGCATCGTCCGCAGCTAGAGACCCGTAGCTGCTGCGTACGTTCGGACACACTCGACGTCGCTGTGTCCGTATCGCCTGCATATCGAACACCTCGGCACCTTGCACTCTCGGCATACTTGGCCTGTGCCGCGGCACCGCAGGCTCTACAACAAGGGACAATTCGCCGCCGACTCGTACCTGATGAGGCAGGTCGTCTACTTTTATACCAGGTATCAGTTTCAGAAAAATAGTCCTCGTTGTCGAGCCCTTTTCTTTGACACCTTGAACGCGCCAGCGCTCCCGTGCCACCTCAGTTACCTTGTCCTGACGTCTTCGTCAGCTACGCCGTGTAGCAGCTAGTGCAGCCGCAACTTCACCTGATGGTCCTCGGGATCCATGACGATACAGCGTTGATCTTTCACCTTAATCTCCTCAGGCTTCTTATCCGAACCTGTTGAGCTGAAGATCAAAGCCCAGATGTGGTTGATCTGGTACGCCCCCAACGCCACAACGTGGGGGAGTGCGAAAGCGCTGTCGAGGGCTTCCGTAAAGTTCTCAACCCTGTAAGGCCTCAACCGCACGTTAGCGCGCAAAAAAAAAAAACGATGTTGAGTACAGTCGAGCGCGATATGAAGATTATCGCGCGTCGACCAGCCTAGCACTCCAGGTACCTGGCGGCCGGGTTTGGAACAGGAAAAATCATGATTTCATACTATTCTCTCCCTCGTTCGCTGTTCCATACAAGAACCATCTCCCCCGCGACAAACTCACTGCCCTTTCTCTCTATTCTAACCTTTCCGTTTGTGGCGATAAAGTGTCCAATTTCAGATAATACCGAAGAATAAGTCGTGCGCACGACGATCACTGCCTGTTTTCCAAACCAAAAAAAAAATGATGTCCTAGCAGGGAGCGACGGCTGCTGAAGGAACAGCAAAAAGAGTGAGGGAAGCTGGCTTGATACCCCCTTCGCCTCGGCAAAGAATTCTGGGCCATGCCGCTGTTCATGTTCCCTGTCGACGCTCGCGCGATAATCTTCAAATCGCGCTCGGCTGTACAACACGCCCTGTAGGCAAGGTGGGTAAAATATCCTGGTACTTATCATCGGCGTCTTCAGTCAGTTTCTGCGACCAGCATGGGCTGCTATCGTCGCTCCGCCGGAGCTCATGATTCCGCTTTCGTACACGCTGGTGGCCGGAAGTAGAATCGCCACTGAGCTATAGCGGCGCTTGGTGCAGCCACCTCTTTAGGAGCAGATATTAGAGGAGTGCGCACGCGAATAAACACCTGTGGCGTGAAACTGGAATCAACATTAGCGTACTAAAGCGAGACTTACGTTCCCCTCATAAAAGGGGAGCTGAAAAAAATTTAGCCGCCAGTGAGGATCGAACTCACGACCGCTGGTTTACAAGACCAGCGCTCTGCCACTGAGCTATAGCGGCGCTTGCTGCAGCCACTGCTTCAGGAGCAGGGATTAGAGGAGCGCGCACGCGCGTAAACAGTTGTGTCGTTCAACTGGAGTCAACATTAGCGCACTAGAAGCGATACTTACGTTTGCCTTATAAAAGGGGAGAGGAAAAAAATTCAGCCGCCAGTGAGGATCGAACTCACGACCGCTGGTTTACAAGACCAGCGCTCTGCCACTGAGCTATAGCGGCTATTTTTTTTCTTTATTGCATGAATTGGTACAAATACATCAGTAAAAGATCGTGGTTGCCATGCCCCTTGGCTGACAACCGTGTCTGATGGACTTTCATTACCACAAGTTCGCCCATCAGACTTAAGACCTCCTCCGCAGCGTCTTGCTGCTTCAACATTTCTTTTAGTTTATACACTTGTTCAACAAAATAATCACATACAGATCGTGCATCGACATCACAGTGTCTATAAGCCATCCTACTCCTCCAAATACTGTGAAGGCCCAATAGCATGATGAGGTCATACTGAAAATCATTAACAGTTGTCAAGTACCGAATTCCACGTGGCGTCAATGGCAGGCCTTTTTCCTGGATTGTCATGTTCCTGGATTGTTGGGATGCGGTGTTTTACTGGGGTGTGTTACAAAGGACACTTAAAAGAAAACCACTGAGCTGTATCGGCGCTTGGTGCAGCCACGTCTTTAGGAACAGAGATTAGAGGAGTGCGCACGCGCGTAAACAGTTGCGTCGTTAAACAGGAGTTAACATTAGCGCGCTATCGCATTAGCCTTATAAAAGGGGAGATGAAAAAAATTGAGCCGCCAGTGAGGATCGAACTCACGACTGCTGGTTTACAAGACCAGCGCTCTGCCACTGAGCTATTTTTTTTTCTTTTTTTTTCTTTTTGCCTGACTTCGGCAGGGACCACAATACACAAAACCACTTACAGGGCACAATGAGCAATCATTAATACAAGAATCAGCCAGGAGGGTTGTGGCGTCGTCATGTTAAAAATTATCTTAGGGTCACTAATGGCTCCAATCTTCCGAGCCACTCGGGAGCTTCAGGAGCAAGTTTCTGAATTTCAGTCTATCTATTCATGCCTTCCCGAAAATAGATCCGTGTTGGTCGTGCGTCAGGATCACAATGGTATCGCCAAATACAGTGGAGGGCCATTAGCATAAGGTCAAATGGCACCCCATCCTCTTTCTCTACTGGCAAGTACCTAATACCATGCGAGTCTAACGGAAATTCCTTTTCTAAAGTCCTTTGTAAAATATCCCAAAAGTATACCCCTTTCCAACAATGTAGGAAAACCTGGTCTAGAGTTTCTGGCTGTTTACAAATTAAGCAATGCGAACTCCAAGGTGAATATAACTTCTTCCCTTCCAAGCACTTCTTTACTGGCAGTGTTTCCGTGTGTAAATTAAAGAAAAAAGTTTTTACATTTGACGGCACCTGCATCGCCTTCACCCCCTTAAGTACGTCGCGTCCTGGTCCTCCACTGTATAAGGCCCTGTACATTGGTATGGGAAGAACTACGTCACACAAATCCTTGTACAGCTTCTTACTGCTAACACAAGATAAATATTCATAAGAAAATCGAACAGACAGGAATTGCACACTCGCGACAACTTCTCTAAAATAACCAAAAATTCGTCCCGATACACATTCGGTCGAGACGACAAAGTCCGGCAGTGCCTTTCCGAGCCTTAATTGGCACACAGTACGCAAAAATGGATCTCTTACATCGCGAACAAAAAGAAATCTGCTGAAAATCTGTCATAGAAATAAATGCCCCAAACCCAGTTCACCGTCCTTCACCCGCCTAAACAAGCTGGTCCGGCTACATCGTTCCCATTCTGCTGCCTACACAAAAAGGGCAAATATTCGGTGCAGTCTCTGTACGTTGATCCTTGCACAATGCAACACTTGCATCATGTACAACAGCTTCGACATAAAAAACACATTGCACACTGTGGCCCTGGCGAAAACTGACAATTGTTGCCCTTTCCACCCCTCCACCTTTTCCCGCGTGGCTTGAGTCTGTGCCCTCCAGTACGATTCGCTATCGCGATAACTATCTAGTGGGACGCCCAAGTACTTTACTGGTGTTGTCACCCAGGACATGTTTGCGAACTTCTCGGGCGTCGTTGGCCATTCTCCGTGCCAAAGCCCCAGGGACTTTGACCAATTAACTTTACTGCCGGAAACCTTTGTGAATTCTTTTACAGACGACACGGCCTCGATTACCCCTTCGCGATTCACTGCGAATACAGCCATATCGTCCGCATCTGCCAGCAGCTTAACTTCTGCAGCTTGCAATTGGAAGCCACAAATTTTGTCGTTTTCCATGATATTTAAACACAGTGTCTCGATGTAAATGCAGAATAGCAGAGGGCTGAGGGGACAACCCTGGCGCACCAATCGCTGCACGTTTATGGGGGCTCCCAAATTCTTATTTACAATCAATCTTGTTGTGCAGCTTCGGTATGCCATGGCCACTCCCTCGCAAATGACGGACCCTACATTCACATGGTCGAGTATGCAGAACAGGATTTCATGCGAGACGCAATCAAATGCTTTCTCCAGATCCAACTGAAGGATGGCTACACAACTGTTTGTGTGATCACAGCACT
>JAJIZL010049119.1:0-15542 GCA_023969395.1 Amblyomma maculatum
TAAGCGCGTAAGTTTTAGCTAGCTCTCTAGTTGCGCTTGCTGTTTTTGCAATTGTCTGGCCAAGGGAGCCGTGCGGCGGCGTACGATGTATGCACGGTGCGTAGTCGTTGTTGGTGCGGTTGCATTCTTCTGGTCAGTTTACTTCCTCCCATTTAATGCGTTCGTCCAGCCCCTACCGAAAGCCAGGTGCTCAGCATGCTTCCCACGGTGCTTAAGCAACATTACTAGGGCTTGTATGAGCATTTGTGGTGTTGGTACTATATTATGAATGACGATTTTGCAGCCACTGGTTTTGTAATGTTGTGTTCGTGACCAAATGTAAGCAGTAACCTTCTTGTAGTTGTACAAACCAAAATTTCTGGGATGCGGATTTATTTACGAGCGGGCAACATGTCAACGGTAAAAAAAAAAAAAAAAGGGATTCAATCGGGCGCTTTTAGCGCTACCTTTTTATTCTCTCTCAAATAAAACGTTTTTGAAAGAGATATCTTCAATACATTTGTGGACCAGTATGCTCCTTCGTGGATTTACCATTCATAATATTCTGGGGGAACAATATAGAGTCGAACGATGAGCTAGTTGGTCACACATCTCTTGGAAGAAGGCAGCAGAGCAGTAACACCACTTGTGTTAACTGCTCTGCTGCCTTCTTCCAAGAGATTCTGGGGGATACTTGCATAGTATGTTCGCCTCTAGGAGTATCGTTCTGATATTACGTCGGTCTGTCATTCTTTACATTTCTAATGCCGGTGACCAAATGATCAATTATATAGATTTTCATTTCTCTAAGTATATTGGAAATTTTGCGTTTTTTGATTGATAGAGAAGTACGCCCCAAACCGAAGCTTTCTGTGATCATCCTATGAAAAAATGCCTTTTGAAATATACACAATGACAGAAACAGATATAGAACATTAAAAATATAGTGAAAAACATGAAAGACAAGAACAACGACAGACTGTCAGTATAAGTGTCTCCCACAGCTTTTATCGAGTTCGGACGCTCAACCTCATAAACTAAAATATTTCATTAAAACGATAAAGAAAAACCGCATGCCTCAACCCAACTCTGGGCCGTCCACAGGAACAATTAACTTGACCCGATCGCTAGAAACCTTGCCGGACACTAAATGCAGTTATTACTCACTCACTCCGTCCGTTATTCACTGAACAGTTTACTCATAACAAGAAAGATTCACAGCACTAACAAATAGACACTCACAAATAGACGTGACACTCACAAATACTAATACTGAGCCCTGCGACACATCTTGGTTAAAACAAACTGGCTGAGAGAAAATGTCCACTAACACTACTTTTTAATTTCAGTCAGTAAGATAACTGTCTATTCGGTAAAAACAATGGTGTGGTTATTAGTATCAAAAGCTGTAATAAAAATCATAATAAACAGCACCTGTCTAGATCCCTTGGTTAATATAATATTTATAGCGCCCGCTTTAGCCGTGCGAGCTCTGTTAAATAATTGGGATGAAATTCAAAGTGGAGAACTTAAGAGATTTGTTGTAATAAAATACTTCATTAAGTGAATAACCAAAAGTGTCTTTATGAGCTTGCTAAAACAAGGGCAAAATATTAATTGCTTATAGTTTGACATGTTATTACGGTCTCCTTCCTTAAAGACCGGCCCTAATCAGCTCCTTTTCAATGCTATGAAACAAAATCGTCTGTCATAAACATTTTATATTAATAACATATCCAAGGTCATTTTTTTATATAAATGGTAACATAACAATATTCATATAACATCTCATATTACATAGTGCTTCCAGGAATAATAGTTTGATTTATTCTGTCTTTATGAACCCTGTCATAAAAAAATTAGTAAGTATAAATTCAATGGTTTAGTACAATAATAAGTGGAAAATCGCAATAATCGGAGGAAGGGACAAGAGTGAGAGTAGTTTCTGGTATTTGCACAGTCGTCTACCTTGTCGGGCGTCGCCGAAGCCAGTTTAAGCTTGTTTGAACTCATAAGCATTTTCAGCCTTCATTTTACGGCATGCTTCACGGGCGCCTAAACGCTGTCGTGATTGCAACGTCGCGCTTTCACTGTCGAGTGTAGAGTGCGCGTCAAAAGGACTGCTAAACACGGTGAGCAAACAGAGTGTGGTTGCTCTATTGTGCCAGCTACAAATCGCATTTGTTTGTAGCTACATCATATCCAACACCTGACTACGAGGCGTTTCGGTGATGCTTTTACGACCGCCTTATCCAGCGGTCCTCCTCACAACATCGCACCACAATAGCCTCTTCCGTTCTCCTGCTTCCACGCCGCCGAAGGCAATACTGCGCATGCGCGTATCATGATGGCAAATAGAAGTTATCAAGAGCCGATTTGAAATGATGGCGCTTGTGCCCCATTTTGCTGTCAATGAATCTTCTAATTGGTCTCTGAATATCTGAAAATATTAGATCGTTCAGTCGTAAAATACCTGTAAGTGGTCATAGTAGGAAACTCCGTAAAAGTTTATTTTACCGCTATTTCGGGATCTTATTTTAAGTCATTATTTTGTGCCTGAATCACGCTGGCCTCCCAGTTAAGGCAGTGTGGTAAGAACAAACCTGAAAGCTTAAAACTTCTGTTAGATATAGCTCATCTATTGTAACTATCCTCTCAGGCTTACAATGGCAATCATCATAACAAAGCATTACTAGACTGATAATTATCACTGAACAATTTCGGCAGGAGCTAATTAGATTGCAAGTTTATACCGGGAAGCTCAGTGACTTCCTTTCTCAATTCCGAAAATAGCAAATTTTAAACATCGTCTGTGTGATCTTTCCTGCTAACGCATGCTGTAGTACTTCAATACGCGTAAATTAGTGGCTGCTTTCCCATATTTACTATTAGTGCACATGTTCTGTATTCCCTGACCTTTGTGTATATTATATTTCTGCTTTTATCACACTCAAAGTTCTCTGAGAGCCACTCATTATTCTGGGCTCTTAGCCCGTCTGTAAAAGCCCTCAGGCACGTTCATTGAGCATTCGACTGGAGATCACTACTTCACAAGTTTGAGTATAGTTCAGCGGAAGAGGCATTCATTTCCTCTCCAGTTTTCGCGCTAGAGTAAAGGATGAAAGAAGAATTGAAAGAGCTGGCTTTTAAGCAAATCCTAAACCTCTCCGCCTTTTCTGTCACTAAAAACGTTCCCTCTCTATGCTAAAAAAAAAATGGTCGACTGAATACATTTCTCAGTCATTGAACAGGAATAAAAGTGTTCATTTTTAACGTGACCAGACATTTCTTCACTTTCTGTGTAACCATGGCTTCAACGCAATGTAGGACTCAGCGTTTGAAAACCCTAACATTGCTTGTTTTAAAGAACACATCTCTGCTGGTGATGTTTGAAACATGAATGTTAAAGAATACGAATGTTATGAATGCTGTTCTAGAATACGGGTCCAGGAGCCATAGTCTCGCCCGACGAGTTAAAAACCAAGGCTTTCTTAACAACACCGGTTTATTCTGGATCAACGGAAAAGTATTAAATAAAAAAGAAACAACATTGAACAACACTGCACTGAAAACATGGCGTCGAGGTGCGCGACAATAGAATAGCAAGAATAAAACGGAACAAGGGTCAGGGCTTTACAGCGGCAACACAAAACACACTGCGGCGCGAATAGGGCGAGTAATAGGACCCCCCCCCCCCCCCCCCAAAGCGTTAACCACGGTACAAAAAAATTGCTTCTTGCGTAGCGGCAACTCACGCTAATAATCCTAAGGCACTCTTGCAGGCAGTGCTTCCGTCTTCGTCTGGCAGGACCCCGCTGTGTCGACCGTGTATACATCCCGCCGGCCTGTGATACTCCCTGGCCGCCGTTCGCCGGCCTTCCGCCCGGCAAAAAGCCCCGAGCATTGCTTCCGATGCCGTTATCTACCCTCAGCTTCGCGTCGATAGCATGCCGCCTCGCTCCAGGCAGCTTGCTCATGCGTACTCGCACTGCCCGAGCAAATACCAACGCAATCAGGAAAAAGCGCGCGCGATTTGAAACACTAATAGGGGCTGTGGGACCCCGCTGTGTGCAATTTCGTTCCTGCCTTCACATTCGCCTGTATTAGACTTTTCGATTCCTTCATCGCCGTCAAAGAACTTCTTTTAGTTAGAAGAAATGAAATAAAAACGGAGAACGCGTTATTATATTAAGAAACAAGTTGCATTAGGCACCTACACTTGCCTTCAATAATTTCAGTTGTGCAGTTATTTTTCATACCACGGAATTTCTTTCACTGGACACATGTTCTTAGTGTCGCTTTTTTATATACCCTATTTTGTCCAATTTTATATTCCTGCGACTTGTGCCATTCATCTCTTGTTGTCTTCAAAGCTTTATATGTTGTCCGCGCTGCCTTAATTAGATAAATTTTGTCCTCTCAGACCAAGCGACCTCGAATTGGAAACACCCCTAATGTTCCTGAGCCTGTTGAGCGTAATTTAATGGATGCGGAATCTCAACTCCGGTTCTCTAACAAACCCTGAACTCCCGAATGGGGTCACTAGTGGCAACTGCTTCAACTGGAACTGTTCGCGGGTCACGGCTGCCCAGTGTCTCATCTGGTGAACGGCAGTCGACAGCCTCCCATCATTGGAAAGGCCGCCTAAATTTGCATTCGCACTACACCAGCCAGCGCTAAAAAGCCGCCGGGCGTGTGTAGCGCTCCTTCGCCGCAAAGAACGCTCTCTTCTAGCGCCCTCAAATTATCCACTAGGACGTGCTAAGCTTGAATTACCCATTAAAGAGTTCCTGCGAGAGTTTTCCGAGAGTCACACTGTGCCGTTTCGCTTCAGCGCATGGATGTCATTCTCTTGTGAGTGGCAGTGCACTGCCCGGACGGGATCAAGTGGGAGAGCTGAAATGGAAGCTTCGTGTGGCTGAGAAGGTAGCAGCCTTCTCCGCGTTCTATCTCTTGGTTTTAGGTTGTCAGCATTTTAATTTGTGGGATAAAGAAGACCTCAGAGGAGTTGGGAAGAAACTGAAATAAAGAGGACGCTGCAGGCATAATCTTAGAAAGCAATTTTTGGAGCCATTCGTGCGGTGAATGGAGCTGTTATGCTGAAAAATTAAAATGGCAGGAGTAGTACTTCAGGGAAAAAAATGAGGGTTGAATTTTCAGCGCTGAAGTGAGATACCAGGTCGGTTACGCTTGGCAGCTTTTTAATAAGAAACGTCTTTGTAAATGGCTCGCTTTCGGGCAGCCATCCTTGAGTGTTAGGATGTTTGGAGCTTTCAGTAGTCGGTGAGTCCTCTCAAAAGATGTAAACTATATATTTGTAGGTACCTCAAAAAGTAGTTTACCTGAAGGACAGTGCGTAAATATTTGTCTTGACACTCCAGAGACGTAATTCTCAGGAGAGGTGCATGACACTCAGGTAAAATTAGAACAGCTTAGTTCACAGAATACAAAAGTACCAGCAGTATCAGAACCGCGTGGCTCGAACGATATGAGGAGCGTTCGAGGCGGTGAAAGATTACCATTATGAAGAACAAAGAGACGTACAAGCTGCTTGTAATCTAAAATTTGGGCTAGAGAACTGCAGTCATAGATAACTAAAAATGGAATCAGTACCCATTTAGGAAAACACATCAAAGTGAGCAGACTAATTATGAAGCAGAAAAATTACTGAATGCAAATATATGAGAACGTTATCGTGAATAAGGAAACTGGGGCATATCGCTCTGCAAATGAGTAAAGGTTTTTCACTTCTAGATATTGCCCCCGCATCGTCGTCATCACAAGGCGCGCATTATGGTTTGGGTAGACGGCGCATTGAATTTAAAGTATCTACTAAATTCCACTCTGCAGCAAACAGTACAGAACGAATCTGTGTCCACTCCTTCAATGAATGCCGTGCATAGATGAATTGTCCTCAAGAGCTTTGATTGTTTTTCTTCGAACGTAAAGGTTTAAGAAAATGCCTTTCACTAAAATATATTCTCAATCAAAACATTCACTAACACACGCTTGCAAAGAAAATGCAGTCAGTGAGTGCGAACCCGCTTGCGTGCTCAAAACCCATTGACATGTCTTTTCGTGTTTTGTACGTACAACCATAGCAAAAAGAAATTGATATTTTTATTTCCTGGCAGAAACGCGCAATATACTCATTCATTTTCGCAGAGTGCATATGCACTGGCACATTTAACTAATATCCAGGACCTTTTCTTTAGGAAGATCGTGGAGAAACGATAAAAAAGAAACAAAAAAGACACGTAGCGTGAACCAGAACTGCGTGAGCGAGGTTCAAACAAGTGGAAGAACCAACTACGAAACAATTATTTTGCTTTAGAGAAGGGCTTTTAAAAAGAGAAAATTGTGCTCGTATTGTTTCTAAGCGGAAACTCCTCCGGCGAGAGAACAAAAACCTTGGGGGACACATCAAGGGCCCCTGAAAAGCGGCTTGCGGTAATATTCCGATGCCTTAAATACACACGGGTGGTCTTTCTGAGTATTCGATTAAAATCTGAAAGGTCTGCATGGAGCGTATACTGTACAAAGAACGTTTAAAATTTACCTGCCGACCACACCACAAAACTCCCCTCATTGAACGCTTCCTCACTGAACTCTTCCATGTTATGCGGACGGGATGCAGCGTGGGGGGGCACTGTAATAACGTGTATGTTTTCTCGTCTTTTTTTTTTTTTGTGCACCGGCGTGGGCAGAGCTGAGTAGGGAGAGGCGAAGCGTCATTTTTCATAGAAAATATGTTCATTGTAATCAAGCTTGTTTTGCGTCGAAGATGATTGGACCGATACCTATTTGTCGTGCGCACTTTCAAATTTAAGTACATAGGTTTTTATGAAACCCTTAGGCACAGCTTTTATGTCAATAACGCGACAGCCATACGAGGCACCCTGTGCGATTGCTCGTCCACGCAAAATCGCTTTGCTGAAAATTAATCGCTAATCCTTTAATATATGCCTCTATATCCTCATATGTACTCATTAGTTTGCCCTTTTAAGCTATTACTATATATGAAAGCCGCCTGACATGGATATAAAGGCCGGCTATAGCAATGCCATATGGAAGCGCCTGCGTCATTTAGGGGTTGCGAGTTCGACTGGAGTGGAAGGGTCTTGGCTTCGATCTTCATTGCATTGTCTCATTTCAAAAGCACTACTGGAGCTGGCAAACTGCGGTTTAGGCGATTTTGTGACGGCCTGCGACATCACACAGCCCGCCAACCAAACAGTTCCCGGCAATGACATCTGCTATCGATCAGAGAGGATCGCGGTTTTTCGCTAGCAATGCAGGAGCTTACAACGGCGAGGCTCGATATTTTGCGGCACGGGGCCTCTAGCGCCGTTCCTTTAATATAGCTACAAAGTGAGCGCACAAAGTTGCTATTTCCTGCTAAAAGCTGTTTTCTTTCCTCCGAAGTTATGGTCGCGGGAGAGAGAGCAATTCCTTTTATGCAGCTGTGAAGGCACAAAACTCCGAGCTCTTCGGCCACGAGCCATAATAACACACTCCGGAGAGGAGCAATCTTCGGGCTTCAGTCGTGTGCTCGGAATCAGTTTTTTTTTTTTTCAGTATGCAACGAAGAATGGCAATTCATAACTGCTGCGAAGAGCTGCATAAATGACTGGGAAAAAACCACACGTTACCTAATACATGGAGTTCTGGCACGGCACGTTTCAAGAAAATCCAAATCCATACGTTTATTCAGGAGCCTACACAAGAGCAAGCGATAATTATCTGCATAATTCTCTTTGAAAGATAGTACAATTGTAGAAATTAGTGGTATTTGTCTGGTGCTTGTACTCATGTTCAGGTATACGCGGTTGTGGTACAATTTGTTCACGTCTTTATTTTATTTTTTTTTTTTCATGCGAAGAGTTTCTCACAATCATTTGTGAAGCTAGCGTCCCTTCTACAAGCAAAGCTCGGCCGAAGCTACTGCCATTTGGCCAGCAAGACAGTGGATTCGATTCCCAGCAGTGTGCAATTAGAGTAGCTGCGTTCCTTCCAACAGGAGCCCAGACGCCGCGTATAAGCCGTTCGCAAAGCGGCATATTTCTTTGCGCTAGCAATCCGAGCGATAATTGGTGATTATTTTTCATCGATAAGCGCAAGCCTCAGCACGTGGTTGTCTTATTCACTTTTATTTTATTTTATTTGTCATTACTAGGTCTTGCATAGCGAAGCAGTTAACGTTTCCAATGCACGAGACTTCATTAGAGTGATACCGCAATCCAGAGAGGCTCAAAATCGGCCTGCTCGCGCATTTCACGCTTGATTCGCGCATCTATAAAGAAGCTTGTTTCTAGTCATGCAAAGCAGAAACAGTGCTTTGAGGGCAAAGCTAACACAGAGGAATAAGGCTATTACTTTTTTTTTATGGAAACTGAGTCTGATCGTGAAATATCTAGTAACACATACACTGATTACCAGTAAAACACGTGTCATAACGTAGCAGCATAAAAAAAGTATTCACTTGATTTGGCAACCATGCTTTAGGTGTTTCCTGCCCATTTTATACATCTTTTATACATTAGCTGGAGCGGCGAAATTACGTCTAAGGTGGGCCAGTTTCCCCTTGCATCGCGTACTTGGATTCTAGGGTAGCTGTGTACTAACGCTATGATTACATTTGTACAAAATTGTTGGAACATTTAGCTCACAAAGTAACCGTGTTCTTCCCTAGTATTACTTTCGAGTATCGATGTAAACTCTGTGTAAGGCTGCGATCAGCAATTCCTCCCATCACTATTTGTCTAACTGCGTTTTTTGTTTGTTTGTTTTTTTGCCGGTAAAGGCAGCATGCAGCTCTTGTCATCGAAAGCACATAACGGCTGCTTCAAGAAACACTTTCGAAGCTCTTTTAATACAATGGTGTTTGTAACAGCCAAAAAGATTTCAGCAGTGGAGGATTCAACATACGTTTACATGGTAATATTCCGTTACACAGTAACCGCGGTTTATTAGGCAGCATTAATTTGCTATACTCAGTCGATATTGTCGACCATAAACCCTGACTGCTCATTGGAGGGTCAAATTCTAAAGTTAAAGCTCAGCTACTTTGGTCATCTGATGAGAAGAGAGGAGTCGCTGGAGAAAGATTTGATGTTGGGAAAGGTTGAGGGTCGCCGGAGAAGGGGTAGGCAGCGAACGCGATGGTTAGATGGCATCCTCGAGGCACTGCAGATGAAGTTATGTGATGTTAGGAAGATAGTGAGAGACCGGAAAGCATGGCGTGACATGGTCCATAGGCTCACGAAGAGTCGGACGCGACTGAACGACTGAATTGAACTGAATTTGCTATACGCTCGCGCTTATCGTAGAACGGGAATTCATAGGCACGTAGGAGATGATGCTACATCACTTTTTAAAACAAGGATAAGCCGTCTTCTAAAGCCATTATTGAGTGACAACCTAAAAACTGAAACTCAAAGCCTGAGACGCACACAAATAAGCTCCATGTGTACTACTTGTAGGTTGAGAAAAGTTGCGAATAAATCATGTCTAGTTAGGGTAATAGTGCTCCTAAAAAGGTGTTATTGTGGTTTAAGTCCCTCCCCCTCCCCTTTTAGCCATTCTTGAATGCCATTGGTGAAGTACCCTGAACGGTTAAAAATTTTCGATACCTTACGAAGGATTTAGTAATAATTAACACGTTGTGTTCCCTCTACTGCACTTCACGTTCTGAGGTGTTTGAGAGTTGTAAATAAAGAATAAATGTGTTTTTTTCTTTCGTGCACAGATTTCAGGAATTGGCATTAAGTTCACTTATAAGTGATGTGTTTGCATGGTCGAAGGCTAGTCTTATTGATTTACAATCAATATTTTGAGACTGTGCATCTTTGACATTATCCATGGTACCCAGCTAATTTTAGCCAATATTTAAAAAATAAATAATTTGCTTCTGGACCAGAAATAACAGGTGCATAGAGCTTCCTGCCATCTTACGCACAACATGCAATGTTTTGTTTTTGTTTTGAAATTATATAATAAATAATTAAGCTATTTTTCTAAATGACTGAACATTTCCTTTTGGCAATAAATGTGATTTGCAACGTTGTAGAGCTCGTTCAGATACCCTCATACACTTACATGTGCTAAAAAAGGTAAAAAAATCATGTTGTGACACGTTCGCAGCACACAAGTGTGCTGCTCTCGACCGGGGTTTGAGTGAGCAAATTCACCTGCGGCAGTGTCTTTATTGCCCTGTTGCCGCAGCAGGCTGATATGTCTGAGATGATTTCTTCGCCAGCGTCACACAAATGCACTCGTGAAGGTTCGAGCTGCAGTGAGCTCTCCGTGTGCATGACAAGTATCGTCAACATATAAGCGTTCAGCTGCAACTGGGCCATCGAGTGAAGGCCGCAGCTAATTTCGTTCACTCCAACCACGCTCAGAAGGACTACAATTGTGTTCGGCAAATGCGCTAGTAACGTGACAGTTTTTACTGTTGGGGGCTTTCTTTGGAGCTCAGGAAAAAAAAAACAAAAAATACACGTAAGGCTTTCTTTATCGAAAAAAAAAAAAAAAGAGGGGACAATTGTCTTGAATTTATCAGATCACGTTTACTGCCTTAAAGCAACATTTAGTACAGTATAAAAAGTATCTTAATTATTCAATAGTTAGTTGCAACATCAAAAAATTCTTGTAGTGCACAAGACGGCTGGTACCAGTATGCATCAAAAGGGATCCTAATTGGGCTAGGAAGTGACTGACATGTTCGAACAGCGTTTCGCTTTTGAAAAATTTAGACGTAGAAAATGGCTCGACACACTGGAGCGCAAACTATCAACTGAAATTTTATTGCAGAGAACACATATATGAACACTTTACACGTAAAGATATCACAAAAATTGACAAGTCCGCAATGTTGCTATCGTATCATTGGGTAAACGTAGTATAACTGTCAGAAAAAATCATTTTCCTATTTTTTTTTTATTTTTCCAAGAATTCCTTTTCTTCTTTTAATAGCGTACCCGAAGGGTCGCCTACACATGTTCTTTCTCCTGATTCGATACATTAAGCTTCCCACAGTTCCTTGGTTGCTTGTCTCAGGATTTCAGTTGATAAATTGTGCTCCAGCGTATAGTGTCGTTTTCACCGTCTAAGTTTTTCAAAACCTCAACAATGTTTGAACATGCTGTATATATGTGGTTTCCCTTGCCTGCCCTGAAGGTTTTATCTTGTAACACGTGGCTGAAGTTAGCTGGGAAACTCTGTGGGTGCAGCCTGTGAGTAAATCCACAAGGGAAAATCTGCATGTGTTGGCTTCAGTGTGCAGCAACTTCAACGTATTTATTTATTTATTTATTTATTTATTTATTTACCCTCAGGGCCCGGAGGCATTACAGAGGGGAGTGGGATACATAAAAGTATAAGGATGTACGTACAGCAAAGTTACAGAAGAAAATACATTACAAGTACATAAAAAACATGCGCAAAAAGAACAAGGAAAAAAAAACTTCACAATGCAGTGGGGATAAGTAAAAACTGTCAGGAAGTAAAGGGCAAACAACATAGTAACAAGCAATATACATTCAAAGAAAAACAATGGCTTTCCGAAATGCGTTGTTATCTGTTATACGTGCGATATCATGGGGAAGGTGATTCCAACTGACACAAGTTCTAGGTATGAATGAGTCATGGAAACATTTTGTGTGACTAGATGGAACCCCAACTTTATGGCGGTGATCAATGCGCGCTGATATGTAAGATGGTCTTGTTAGTAATCTTTCTTTCAGGTAGCTGTTGTGGTAAATTTTATGAAAAAGGGATAATGATGCTACTGATCTGCGGTGAGATAGAAGTGGAAGGGACAAACTTGATTTCATGGCAGTTACACTACTTGTTCGGTGATAGTTTGACAGTATGAAGCGATAGGCGCGGTTCTGCACAGCTTCCAAATCGGAAACGAGTGAATCAATGCCAGGGCTCCAGACAGATGCAGAATATTCTAATTTGGAGCGTACCAGAGTTTTGTAAAGCAATAATTTTAAAGAACTGGATGAACGAGAGAAATTTCTCCGAAGGTACCCTAGCATGCGGTTTGCGTTATTTACAATATAGTCAACGTGGGGTTTCCAAGATAGGTTAGAAGAAACGTAAACACCTAGATACTTGTAAGAGTACACAGTCTCAAGAGAAACATTGTTAATCTGATAAGTAGTGGGTATGCTGGAACTACGAGAAATGTGCACATGCTTACACTTATTAATATTTAATTCCATATTCCATTCCTTACACCAATCAAGAACCTTGTTAATATCAGACTGAAGGCAAGATGCATCATTATCATCATTAATTACACGGTAAATAACGCAGTCATCAGCAAAAAGGTTAATTGAAGAAGAAATGTTAGCCGGTAAATCATTTATATAGATGAGAAAAAGGAGGGGCCCGAGAACGGACCCCTGAGGTACGCCAGAACGGACAGGTATAGAATGTGAATCAATGTTATTTGCTGTAACATATTGTGAACGGTTTGAAAGAAAACTTTTCAGCCATGCAAGCACCTTAGGGTCAATGTTCAGGTTATTTAATTTAAGGAAGAGAAGCGCATGAGAAACCTTGTCAAACGCTTTAGAAAAGTCAATAAATATGCAATCTGCCTGAAGCCCGCGATCAATGATGCAATGAAGGTCATGTGTGAAGCATATTAGCTGAGTTTCGCATGAAAATGACTTACGAAATCCATGCTGGGTTATGCTGAAAAAGGAATTCGACTCTAAAAAAGAAACAAGATGCGAGTATATAACATGTTCCATGATCTTACAAGGGATACTAGTGAGTGATATAGGACGAAAGTTGTGAGGAGAATGTTTATTTCCAGACTTATGCAGAGGAATCACCTTCCCAACTTTCCAATCATTGGGAATACAACCTGTTTCAAGAGACTGATCAAATAATTTAGTAAGGATTATAGAGCATGATGATTTTGTGTTTATCAAAAACTTAGAATTAATATTGTCAACACCGCAGGAGGAGGAGACCTTAAGATTTTCAATAAGATTCAGAACTCCTGATACTTCAAATAGAACTGGATCCATGGGAACAACATCAAAAACAGGGTCATCGCGATTAGCAATAGAAACATTGTCAGAAAAAGCTGCCGCGAAAACATTGTTAAGAATAGAAGCACATTCGTTAGGTGGAAACGCAACACCGTCAGAAGATGTGAGTAATATTGTGGATGTGTCTTTCTTGTTGACAATGTTCCAAAATTGTTTAGGATTGTTAATCAACATAGCAGGTAAAGTATGGTTAAAGAATAAGTCCTTGGCGCTTTTTAGCGCAGTTTTGTACTCAGCTGACGCGAGGAAATAGGATTCCCATCGTTGCTTAGAATTCGACAACTTGCCAGAGCGAAACAAACGCTTCTTTTTATTGGAAAGTCTTTTTAAAAGATTATTAAACCAAGGAGATTCTCTGTTGCACCTCAAGGACCTAAGCGGCACGAAAGTTTCAGTGAGACGTTCGACGGCGTACTTAAATAATTTCCAGTTAGTGTCAACAGAACGTAGTGAGAACCCAGGTAAGTATTCGTTCAGAAAAAGAGCTAGTTCGCGGTTAATGGTGTCAAAATCGGCCCGTTTATAATCTCTAATGCGCTTAATCTGATTGAGGTGGCTACAAGCAGGAATTTGCACATAAAAGTGTAGCAAGGAATGATCACTGAGGCCAGGCAGGTGCAAAACCGAAGAGATAAAATGCGGTACGTTAGTTAGAACAAGATCTAAAACGCTAGATGTGGATGAAGTAGTTCGAGTAGGTTTAGAGACTAACTGCGACAGGTTGAAGTCCAAACACGTCGTCAAAAACTTATTACATTCAGTGGAGAAAGGGCTCAGATAAGGCGAAGTATCAGTCCACACGATACTGGGGTAGTTAAAGTCTCCAGCTAAGATAATAGGCATGCTCGGAAAGCGTACAGTGATTAGGTTAAGGGCGTCATGTAGTTCGTCAACAAAAGTCTGGCTCGAAGATGGGGGACGGTAACATATGCCCAAAATCATCCTCTTAAAATGTGCACAAAGTTCTACCCAAACCAACTCCAAGCTATTAGAAAAATTAATAGGTGATGCAACAATATTATCCGCGACAGCTATTAAAACTCCTCCGCCACATTTCTGACCTCTATCTAATCTAAACACATTATAACGCTTTCTACAATCAAACAGTTCTTTGTTGGCTATCATGGAAGAAAGCCATGTTTCCGTTAATAACACAACGTCAGCATCACACGAATCAATGACAGAATTAAGTTCATCGCGCTTAGGTAATAAGCTTCTTATATTGGTAAAAAGAACAGAAAGAGAGATTACAGTACCAGGTGCCGACCCACCGCCCCTCGCTAATCCCTACGACGCAGTACCTGTCAGGTCAGGTGTATCAATACTTGAATGCTGATTGTGGTCTGGCGAAGAATTCAAGCGATCAGCATGCTTAGTATGCGACGAGACAGATGTGACGTCACTAGTTTCACCATCAAAAAATGGTGTAGGTTCTCGAAGATTACTTTCAATGAAAACGCAATCGCGAAAAGGGTTATAGCTGTAGCATTGGCCATTAATATGCAGTTTGTTGTACCTAAGTTTGTAATACCCGTCCTGTTCCTTAGCGAACTGAAGCAACTTTTTCCTGGCCTGGCGTGTTTGAAACGAGTAATCTTCACTCACGTTGATACTTTTATCTTTTAGTTTGGTAGACTGAGATAGAACCTGTTGCTTCGTTTTAAATGAGCGGAACTTCACGATAACAGGGCGGCATTTTCCGTCTGAGAATGCACCAATTCTATGAGAACGTTCAAACGCATCCTTTGTAAGCACTGGACTAAAGCAGGTGGAAATCATGTCTAACAGCTTTACTTCGGTTTCTTCCCATGTTTCCGATGGACTGTCAGGCAATCCAAAAAATATTAAGTTGTCTCTTCGCTGCCTGTCTTCCAACTGAGCTTGAGAAACCCGCAGTCTGGCATTTTCACGAACCAGGCTGTCCGCGAGTTCACGCAGGGTTAGAAACTCTTGTCGAGTTACGTCATCGAATGATGTTTTGGTTTCAACCGCAGACAGCCTCGCATCAATATCGGAAATGCTCTTCTTCATAGTTTCCTGGCATTCTTTAATCTCAGTAATTGAAGTAACTAGACGTGACTGCTCCGTTTCCATTCTAGCAGTGCGTGCGTTAACACTTTGTAACAAAGTCAACATATCATTCAGCTTTCCCTGTAGTGTTTCATCTCTTTCACTGTCTCTAGACCGCGTAACAACACCAGAACCACCGGAACCAGGACCAGGGTTAAGCTCAACGTCTCCCGACTGCAAGAGCAGCTGGCAACACACATCAAATGACTGCACAAGCAAACCTAGTAGCAATCGTGGGCGTGGGAACAGCAGAAGACAGGCATTACTGGACTTCTTAGCAAACATGGAAGTGTCATTACTGACCTGCATGAACAAACGCATCGTGTCAAACAACCGTAGAATGATGCTGTTCACACGCCCACTGGAAGGCGCGGGTTGCTGGCGTCCGTTTATATCCAGAGGAAATGGTGATGCCGT
>JAJIZL010049120.1:1880-19786 GCA_023969395.1 Amblyomma maculatum
GCAAGCAGGAGCACCTCCGCCTCAAACAGGGACAGCAAAAGCTGCCCTGTCAGCTGAGAAACAGGGCCCGCCGGCCCCTCAACCGGCTGCCTAAAAGGCTTCTTCGCGGAAGAAGAAGCCTGAAATCTCTTCTCCCGCAGCTCGTCCGCGAACCTCCAGCGCCTCCGAGCAGGCGATGGATACTACCCCTCACTCGTCCCCGCTCCAGCGGTGGCACTCTTAAACGAAAAAAAAAAAAAAAGAAAGAAAGCGAAATAAACAACAGAACCGGATAATCCGGAAAGCTAAGTTTTTAGCTCCATCTTCACAAATCATTAAACATGGCATTTCTGGTCCACTGCAATTGCCGTGGACTCATTAGAAACTACAGTGATGTATTGGCTCGGCTTGCGAAATGGGGCTCCCCCTAGTGCCTCTTTCATACTGTGTAGCCATCTTCTTTCTCTCGTTCTACCCTTCTGTGGAGATGTTGGCTCGGCTTGCGAACTGAGGCTTCCCCCCCCTCTATTCTTGTTCAGTGCTCTTTCATAATGATTAGTATTTAATTACATATACCTTGCATGACATTGCAAAGCCACTTTTCACCTTTATTTTGTGTCTCATGACATCTCATAACTATCATGATTACACTTCTTAAAATGTCATATGAGCTAGTATTAAGCTATGAGTTAGCATTACGCTGCTAACAATGATATATGACTATCAGACGACATGCACCTTCGTACGACGTCACGTGACCCTTTGGGATCACAACTTCTGGCGATGCATTCTGCGGACACTTCCGGCGACGGCTTTTTCCTCTCGTGAGTCATATAACTAAGGCGTTTGCCTTAAAATATAAAAAAATATATATACCGTGATTCTTAGCGAAAAGCGGCAAATTTGCATGTGTCTCCAACCGTTTGTGCCCGGCGCGTCGACTCCGCTGGCTGTTTGTTGGCCGCTGAGTAAGAACGACCACACTGACGTGCCAATATATTTGCTGTTGTAATGGATGCTAAATTGTTGAAACCGTCCAAGTCAGGCGAATTCGAAACACATGATGAAGGAACGGTGCTCGATATTTTTGGCCTTACGCGAAATTTTTAGGAGCAATCTGGAATTATCATCACTTGAGCAAAACAAGAAATTGGACCGCATAACTGAAGCTGAAGGATGATATCGCGATATGCCAATCGCGATGAGGTTCTGCGCAGCGACTGCAACGGCTCAGAAATCGTGAACGCAGTTTTATATTGCATTTCAGGGTTCCTGACTAGGAAATAACAAAATAACAAAATAAAATAACGGATAACAAAATATGCTTCATTGCTCAAAAACATTAGCAAGCTTCGATCCGCCTTAAGATTAGACGCGAAGCGCCTTTAACACCGCATTTTCATTCCGTGAATAGCTTTTTTTTTTCATTTGGTTTTTGCGGAAAGAAAGCCACAGTATGTTTCAAAGCATTTAACACAACCATTTTTCTCTTTTTTGTTCAAGCTGGTTCTTGGGAAAAGGAAGGCACTATATCTCACTTCTAAGTGGACATCTGAACTTATCAGAGATGCATCTGCTGTCGTTTCGGATCACCATTGCAAACTAGCCCTGAACGCTGCACAAAGTGCGAAGCGCCACAATTTTCACACGAAAACACGTGCGTATTTTCTCCGACAACGTTTTTATCAATTCTAATACCCTAGTCACACGGTCATTTTCAAAGGCGATTGAGTTGATAGCCTTCGAGATTTTCAATCGCGATCGAACTAGAAGGAGTTGTGCCGCTGCTACACGGCAAAACTCGAAGGCTATTGAAATAGCTCTGGTGTTTGGCGCCAATTTTTTATGGCGCCACTATCGTTGCTTTCGGTTTTGCTTAAAGAAATAAAATCTCTCTATAAATGCAAAATAAACTATAACTGTTACCTTTTTTTTTTTTTTTAGTAACTGCAGGTGTTTAGTTGTTATTCAAGAACAACTTTTTTTTTTAACGCGTTGGCGTTGATACGACTGTGCTTTTCATTGTGTTTTTTTTTTTCTCGGCGGCGCATGCTATAGTAGTAGAGAAGAGTACATAAATAATACGCCTAAAAAAAGAGCGATACTATTTAAAAATTATTACGGGTAATAATATTTTACCGCGTAAATTAAAGATATAAAATAACGCTTGTTCACGTTTTTGTATCGTAAACGCGCTGTGCACGTGTGTGCGTGACGCTCCTCGGGTCAGCGCTAGCAACCTTGCAGACGTTCGAGGGCCTTCGAGTTCTCGATAGAGTTCTGGGCTGCTCCGCTGACTCGATAGACTATTGACTCAATGGTCATTGAAAACGCTCGTGTGGCAGCTTTCGAAGGCCTTCGAGTCGATAGGCAGTCGCTTTGAGGGCCTTCGAAATGCCCGTGTGACAGCGGTATAAGTTACGGCGACGGCTTTGATCGGCCGAACTAGCTGTACACTCATGCCTCGTTAATGTGGACACTTGGGTTCCCGAGAAAACCTGTCCGTAAAAAGCGAGTCGTCCGTAATAACAAGCCACCAACAAAAAAAAAAAGAAAAAAAAAAACATCGTAGGTCAGCTTTTCTGCATATAGGACTGGTCTGTGAAGCTGAAATTGGCGATTTTCGAAACTCCAGGCCAAATACCCCGGCCATTACCATGATTGAAATTACGCAGTGAAACTTGATGCGCAGTGGCCCGTGATATAGAGGGAATGGCATGGCGTGCATAAAAGAGCTAACTTCTACAACAACTGCTCACACATATATGACATCAGTACTCAGCCGACGGAAAGCGACCGAATTTCGTTTTCTCAAGCTGCAGAGAGAAATTTCTTCACAGACATTACGGAAAATAGTAAGATGCACAGGCTGATCGAGCAGCTTCGTGCTGCATGCAAGGTGTGAAACCACAAAAGAGAAAGGTCATCACTTAGCAATTTGCAGTTTTTAGTTTGCCTTCGTCGACAACGTTACTTCAACCAGCTTCAGTTTAAAAACTCCGGAGTGAATGAAAGCTTCCAATCCAACAGACCAGATCGAATTGGCCGAGATATCAAAGCTAATCAATAAGCGCAAGGTGGCCGATATAAGAAAGTATATAACATGGAGAAAATTGAGCATGCTGTAAAGAACGGGGGAAGCCTTAAAGCGATAAAGAAGAAATTGGCCATAGGCAAAAACCAGATGTAAGCGATAAAGGATAAGGCGGGCAACGTCGTCACGAATATGGGCAAGATAGTCAAAGTAGCCGAGGAGTTCTATACAGATCTCTACAGTAGCCAAAGTAGTCAGGACCATAACGAGATTAGCGGCAGGGAAAACAGTCAGACGTTCCACCAGTGACGAAGGACGAGGTCAAGAAAGCATTACAAACTATGAAAAGGGGGAAATCGGCTGGAGAGGATCAGATAACTACCGATTTGTTAAAGGACGGGGGGGAGGGGGGGGGAATATCGTGCTAGAAAAACTAGCCACCCTGTATACGCAGTGCTTGGTGTCATCGAGGGTACCGGAACCATGGAAGAATGCAAACATTATCCTCATTCATAAGAAAGGGGACTATAAGGACTATAAAAATTATAGACTAATCAGCCTACTGTCTATCACGTATAAGGTATTTACTAAGGTTATCGCTAATAGAATCAGGACAACCTTAGACTGCAATCAAGCAAAGGATCAAGCAGGTTTTCGGAAACGGTACTCTACTATCGATCATATCCATACCATCAATCAGGTGATAGAAAAACGCTCGGAATATAACCAACCCTTATACATAGCATTCATTGATTACGAAAAAGCATTTGATTCAGTTCAAACATCAGCGGTGATGCAGGCATTGCGAAATCAGGGCGTAGACGAGCCGTACGTGAAAGTGCTGGAAGATATAGATAGTGGCTGCACAGCAACCATAGTTCTGCATAAAGAAAGTAACAAAATTCCCATAAAGAAAGGTGTTAGGCAAGGAGACACAATCTCCCCGGTACTATTCACAGCTTGCTTAGAGGAAGTATTCAGAGACTTGGAATGGGAGCAGTTAGGGATAAGGGTAGATGGAGAATACCTCAGTAATCTGCGATTTGCTGATGACATTGCCTTGCTAAGCAACTCGGGAGATTAACTGCAAATAATGATTGATGACCTAGACAGGAAAAGTAGAAAGGTAGGCTTGAAAATCAATATGCAGAAGACTAAGGTAGTGTTCAACAGCCTCGGGAAGGAACAACAGTTTACATTAGGTAGCGAAGTACTGGAAGTAGTAGGCGAATATGTCTAATTAGGACAGGTAGTAACCGCAGATCCGGACCATGAAAAGGAAATAACAAGAATAAGATTGGGATGGAGCGCATTTGGAAAGCACTCGCAGGTTATGACTAGCAGCTTACCGGTATCACTCAAGAGGAAAGCATACAACAGTTGCATCTTACCTGTACTCGCCTATGGGGCTGAAACCTGGAGGCTAACCAAGAGAGTTCTACTTAAGTTGAGGGCAACGCAGAGGGCTATGGAACGAAAAATGGTAGGGGTAACATTAAGAGATAGGAAGCGCGCAGAGTTGGTCAGAGACATAACTCAAGTTACCGACATTCTAGTGGAAATTAAGAAGAAGAAATGGAGATGGGCAGGACATGTAGTGCGAAGAGAGGATAACCGATGGTCGCTTAGGGTAACAAACTGGATTCCACGGGAAGGAAAGCGTAGCAGGGGGCGGCAGAAAGTTAGGTGGGCGGATGAGGTTAAGAAGTTCATAAGGGTCAAGTGGATGGAGCTAGCACAGAACCGGGTTAAGTGGAGAAATATGGGAGAGGCCTTCTCCCTGCAGTGGGTATAGTCAAGATGATGATGATGATAATGATGCCGCGCGGCGAATGGCGCTGCAGTCGAATTAGGTTGGTTAGTTCGTGGGGTTTAACGTCCCAAAGCGACTCAGGCAATGAGAGACGCCGTAGTGGAGGACTCCGGAAATTTCGACCACCTGGGGTTCTTTAACGTGCACTGACATCACACGAGCGCCTTGCTTTTCGCCTCCTTCGAAAAGCGGCCGCCGAGGTCGGGATGCGATCCCGCATCCTTGGGAACAGTAGTCGAGCGCCGTAACCACTGCGCCACCCCGGCGGTCGAACTGAGCTTCATCGCACCGGCGCGTATGCCGGCGGCTGCAGGCGTGTCAGCCGCGCGCTCGCGAGTTCAAAGCGCTGACTTGACGCCGTGGAACGTAGTGGCTGCGGAAATATGATGAACTTAGCATTTTTATTTCCTTGAATTATTTTTTGCATAGTTCGCTGAGTTGAGTAATAGATTTCATACATGTATGCGTGGTGTCCCAAGTTGCCACTGCACCTAATAACTGTAGCGAGAAGGATAGACAACGAACTAGAGCACTGCTCAGGCCTTATTCTCCGACCCGGATCCATCGTTTGAAAATCGAGCCCAACCCGGGCTCACACTTCCAGGCCTGGGTCCGGTCAGGGCCCGGCAAGGGCCCATGCTGACATGAAGTAGGCCCGAACCAAGCCCGCTCTACCAAGTCTCGCCCTTGCCCAGGCCCGGCAGTCAGTCTGAGCGGATTCCTTAAAAAAGTGCAGTTATGGCGAAAAAAGAAATGCCTAACGCTTTTTTATTCCAGCGTAAATGATTTATTCCTCATTGACTTGCAACAGTACATAAGAGTCTACATTCCAAATAACGGCTTACGAAACCAAGCGCGTAGACGAAAAAATTTCCAAAAGACTGCATGAAGTATTTCTGTGTTATCGAAAAAGCACGAGACTGTACTGCCAAGTAGACTGTACTACCAAAGCTCTTATCTGGGCTAGTTGGTTGCTAGATTCCGATGTAGTTGCTATCACAAGAGGAACTGCCCACCTATTTTCTGTATGCACCTTTCACGTACTCTAGCCACAAAGTCCGAAGCGAGATTGTGATAAATTTATCAATAATATTGTATGTGCTAATAGCCGTAATTCTCCCTGTTATCTGAATTGCTGAATTAGCACTTATAGGTATGCTGTTCATGATATTTTTTTCCTTTGGTCATGACTGTATTTCATGTGTATTTTTTACTTTATTACTATGGGTGTACTCTTGATGTAGCCAACCCGCTCCTTAGTCCTGAATAGGACTGATGGTATTTTTAAAATAAATAATTGATACTGCCTAAATGTTTCGTAATCACAAATCAAGATTTAAGGTTTGAGAGCTATAGGTTAAAGGAATTTCAAATTGGCTTCTTATTAGCAGTTAGCTCTTGGGGCATATTATTTGCTCAATCACACAGGATGCATTCTGTTTTTTTGCACAAAAAGACAGGACACAAAAGAAACGAGGTAGACAGGACAAGCGCTTGTCCTGTCTACCTCATTTCTTTTGTGTCGTGTGTTTTGCGCCCAAAAAAAAAAAAAAAAAGAACAGAATGCTTAGGCACCAACTAGCCTTCAAAAGCGTACTCGCAAGTTATACACACAGGATGCCCCCGCCTACTATGCCTCTAGAACCTGTGTTAGCAAGGGCAGGAGAAGAAAAAAAAACCTACATATTCTTCTTGTGAAGCGTTACTGCCACACTCCGCATCCTTATGAAAACGAAAAGCAAAACATCTGTTTACTGTGCATGTATTTGGGTTTGAATACCCGAATATTCCTATTGCTGTACGCGCTTATTCAATGCCGTTTATCGCAGCGTAGAGATAAGTTTTTTTTTTTTTTTAGGGGGGGGGAAGGCGCAGGCGAGGCTAAGGCAGAGAAAGGCTATATTTGAAAAGACGGCCGCCTGCCGAGCGTATGAGGCTTCAAATGGCCAGTCACTAAGGCTACACAGACAGAAAATAGAGAAGACACAGAAGTGCCTTCTGCTAGATCCGACGAAGTGTGCTCACCAAGGAGGTTATATATTGATATAACCTCCTCGGTGCTCACTGATTGCTGAAAATCCTCACATGTGTAGACGCTTGCTCATATAAACGAGGCTTGTGTCATGCATTGCAGTGGTCCATGAAACATATGCCGTAGAATAACGCGCTGCAGTGTTTGGCGCTTTTTCGTTTGTGTCGTGGAACAGGCGTACGCGCCCTAAATTAACGTGGGCAAACCAATGCCGCTGATTAAAATCCCTCTACAAATGAGCTTTCCCTCATTCAGCCTTAACAAATGTACATTTAGTGGCTTATTCCTAAACCACTTAAACGATTTTAATACCGGGATTCGTTCATTTCCGAAAGAAGACTACACAGCTAGCTGTAGCCTGGCCTGGATCTGCAACTTCAAGCCCTAGTCCGACCCGGGCCCTGCAAAACAGTCATTTTCAGGCTCGGCCCGAACTCATGTAGTGTTCCAAACGGAACAACTTTATTTATCCTGCCTACAAGTTCATTTTTAAAGTGTGTGTATGTCCGCGAGTCCTTTTCGTGCTCCGTGATACTACGCGCAGTCGAAATATGGCTTACCAAGATCCTTTGTTGGGCGAGTTGGTAAACATCCATTGTTAATTTAAACAGCGCGAACAGGAAGACACAGGACAAGATACACGGAAGCCACAGTACAAGCGCTGACTCACAACTCAGCCTAAGCCTTTACTCCGAGGCCCTGATAAAAAGCAAACATGAAGAAAAAGAAACAATCACGTGAAACAACCCATTGGTTCACCTGGCACACAAAAAGTCACTCAAAAAAGAAATCTCTTTGCTTGAAAGAGCAAGAGAAGTCTTGCTGACACAGTTATTGTCCCTTGAAATAAAATATGCTTCAACTATTTCTGTCGTCAACTTTTCTTTGTGGCGATACAAAATCCTAACCTGGTTAAACATGGGAGTACACTTCTTCTTCTCCTTCATTGTTTCACAGGAATGGCAATGTGAGACCAGAAATGTATTGTCCTTGCCACTTTCCAAGTTGTTCGGGTGTTCCAGTAGTCTCTTGTTAATACAGCGTCCTGTTTGTCCTATACAACAGGCTCCACAAGAAAGCGGAAGCCTGTACACAACACCAGTCTTGCATCTAACAAATGGGTCTCTATGGTTCACCCCATATTCTTGCTGCTTCGATTCTCTTTCCCTTTGAATAGCTGGGCAAATCCTCTTCATCTTGAGCGGGGCGGTCAATTCGACATCCACACCATACCTCTGGCCTACATATTTGAGGCCATGTGAAATTCTGTGCACATACGGTACCACCGCAACCTTCCTCTTCTTCTCACCCATGCTGGGCAGAGATTTCTGTCTGAGCGTTCTTTTAAGGCTCTTCAGTAACCGGCAACTGGCCTTAACCGACTCTCGATAACCTTCCTTTGCAATTCTAGTCAAATGCCTTTCAAAACTGTTGCCCATGCCGTGGTAGCAACATTTCTTCAACGCATTTTTGATCATCCCATTCTTCCCTAATTTGGAATACCCCGAATTGGAGCTTAGCAAGGGCTTCACCAATCTCGGGTTGTATTCCCAACAAACATGATCCTCACCGAACTGAATCAATAAATCTAAAAACTTTAACCGATCATCCACTGGTTCTTCAATAGTAAATTCAAGCCCAGATCCACACTCAGTAAAAACATCAATAATGTCCCTCATTCTTGATTGAATCCTTCACGATCTGTGAATACTAAAAAGTCGTCCACATACCTGAAGGTGGAATAACGTAGGCCCCTCAAGTTGACCTTCAGGTCTCTGTCCACGTACATTAAGAAGATGTCACTCAAGATCGGTGCAACACTCGACCCAATGCATACTCCGGCCTTCTGCGTATACAGCTTGTCTTTCCAGCCTATGAAGGTGGAATGCAGGTAGAACCTCAAAAGTTCGATTAAAAGTTCGATGCGACAGTCAGGAGCCGGTTTCGACCGTCGCGCCACCTACCCGGGTAAGGCGCCGGGCGCCGCCCGCGATGTACAGCGGAGGCGGGGAGTTTTCAAACTCCAGTTCTATTAACGTTGTTCGTCGACATGGTCTGCAGTACGAAGCATCCAGGTGGGGAAGCAAAAGATTTTGCTCTCATCACTGTTCATATTAACACTGCAAAAAATACATTGACGCCAACGGCCCCTGTGCATTTCCGCCATTCAGTTTCGTTCAGTCGTGTCTGACTCTTCATGACCCTATATGGACCATATCACGCCACGCTTTCCGGTCTCTCACTATCTTCCTAACATCACATAACTTCATCTGCAGCGCCTCGAGGATGCCATCTAACCATCGCGTTCGCTGCCTACCCCTTCTCCGGTGACCCTCAACCTTTCAAAACATCAAATCTCTCTCCAGCGACTCCTCTCTTCTCGTCAGATGACCAAAGTAGCTGAGCTTTAACTTTAGAATTTGACCCTCCAATGAGCAGTCAGGGGTCGACAATATCGACTGATTTGATCTTCTGGCAGTCCAAGGAACTCTCAAGAGTCTCCGCCAGCACCACAATTCAAACGCGTCAATTCTTCGGCGGTCAGCCTTCTTCACAGTCCAACTCTCGCATCCATACATCACAACTGGAAAGAGCGAGGCATAAATACACTGATAAAGTTTGGTTCCCAATAAACCGTCTATACTTAGAGTTACCCGTATTAACAGAAGTCATATTAACAAGGCATGACAGTATACGCTTCGCGTTATACAGAGCGGGTCTTTCTGTGGCGGAGCCAACAATTAAAAAAACCTCCTTGGCTCTGTGCAAGACGAGTGGTTGACTCGTGCACCCGAGCACCAAACTATCACACCAGCATGCTGATCGCGCTCGTAGAAGACATTTCTCGAGGCATGGACGACTGCGATATGTTTTGGCGCCCTATCGATGAAGTTCTGGGCACTTTGATATAACGCGTCGATGATAAAGCCTGAGTAGCTTTGGGAGGTTAAACCCCATAAACCAACCATATGAACTGTGGCTCCCCGCCCCCTGACACAAGTCTGTGCGCCGCACGCTCTCGCGCTCTTTCTTTTCCCAAGTACGAGTGCACTCGGCTGTGCCTCAACGGCACGTGCCCGTCTGTTGCGTGATATTTGATGGATCGCGGCGGTGAACTTGATAAGCGCGGTATGTACTCAGCATGCTTCTGAAAACAGAACACAGACTGCAGTGAAGCGCGATTTAGTTCTTGCCCAGGCATCAGTCTTCGGCGCGACCGCCTCCATCGTACTGCCCCACCGCTGTAAACACCGCCGCTGCCGCCACGCCAGCCGTGCCTTCCGCTGAAGCCGTCAGAAAAGAGTTCTAAAATTTGTTGTTCTCGTAATATTAATAGGTCCTTAAAGAAGGCATTTCAAAAATTAATGCTTCTTGTGAAATGCCGAGCTATACGGTGGGAATTTTAACTCACCGCCGGTGCGGTGCCAGTGTTTCTGTAGGCTACAGCTCCGCTGCTAAGGCGTCGACGTAAATAATCATTTCTTTTACTACGAAACAGTGGGGTTGAGAGTAAAAAAGTTTCATGATCGAGTGATCCATTTATTAAAACGCCTCGCTGATCTATTACAAAGGGCCGTCCGCTGTGGCTTCGAAGTACGTAATTTAGGTCTAGCGACGATTAGGGAGAAGCACACAGCCAGAGCGCCGTCGTCCTTCGCGCTCGCGGGCGCTGTTGCTGTAAGCTTGCGGCATCTGGTGCTGTAAGTCTCATGAGCTTATCGTCTCCTTTCATGATGCGGCTAGGTCCAGACTTGGGCCTGTCAACGAGCAGCGTACTGGGTACCTCGACGTGACGTCATTGTAACTTCAGTGGCAACCATGACAGGCACAACGCAACGTCGGAGAAGAGGAAAGAAAGAGAGAGGGAGGGCCTGCAGCGAACCATGACATGGCGGCGGTGAAATCCAAGCTCTGGTTGGACGGCGTTGCAAACGGCGTCTCAAGTGTCCTACAAATGAACGGCGCGCCGCAGGGAGGACGCCGGTCGACCGGCGCCGATGCGTCGGAAACATTTTTTGTGTGCATTTAGTTTCGAACCACCCAACATTATGGCGTCTCCACAATAAGGGTTGCCACAACTGCCGCCAGCTAAACTTGATAATGAATAGGGTCTATACATTACGGTGCTGCCCCATAGAGCGTAAAGAGCGGACACTTCCGTAGGTGAGTGAGTGAGTGAGTGAGTGAAAAACTTTATTAAGTATATTTAAGGGAGGGGGATGTGTAGGTGGGGTCCCTAGTCCGGGACTCCAGCGGCTGCCGCTGCTACCCGCGCACGTTTCACGAGGGCCCGTTGGGCCTCTAGTCCAGAGCTGGATAGGGCAGCCTCCCACCCTTCAATTGTTGGCACTGCATTCGGATCATCTGGAGGATTGTGTGGGCAGGTCCACACCATGTGGTGCAGGCCTGCCTTTTCCCCGCAATATTTGCATTTGGGGTCGCAGAACCCGGGGTGTATTGTGTTTAAACGGGCTGGTGTGTTATATGTACCTGTCTGTAGGCGTCGCCATCTAACTTCCTCCGCTTTGGAGAGCCCCTTGGCTGGGGGTGGATATTTTCTGCGAGAGTCTGCAGTGCTGTAACCTCTCCGCATATGTCGCCAGAGGGCCGGGATAGGGCGGTGTGGAGGATGGAGGGGTCGAGTCCCGGGAGAGGAGAGCTCGGGCAGCGGCATGGGCGCACTCGTTCCCTTCCACGCCTTGATGTCCCGGTGTCCAGACGAGGCATTTGTCTTGTTCGGGGTGTCCATAATTTTTCAATATTCTGGCAGCCTGGGGACATATTCGCCCTTTGATGTAGTTACGGTAGGCAGCCATAGAGTCTGTTATTATATAGGCGCAAGTAGTATGCGTGGCGGCTAAAGCAATGGCCACCTCCTCCGCCATTTCTATATTGTCATCGCAGATGGTGAGGGCATCAACCAGTTGTTGTTGGTGTATCACAACCGCTACCGTGTACCCCGCTTCTGACTTTGCTGCGTCTACGCAGTAGGATTCAGTGTCCGTCCCGTACTTTTCCTGGATGTATTTGGCCCGCGCCTTCCGGCGCCCTTGGTGGAACAGAGGATGCATATTGCGGGGTAGGGGATTGGCTATGAACGAGTCTGACCACCCGGGCGGTATAGCCTGTTTTTGTACGAGACCTTGCGGGCTAGTCAGGTTAAGGTCCATAAGAACGGTCTGGCCCGTGCGGGTTGCTGCTAGTCGATTTATCTGGGTGGCGCGTTGGGCGGCAAGGAGTTCTTCGGCTGTATTGTGCACCCCTAATTGCAAAAGACGTTCTGTGGATGGGCTTTGGGGCAGGCCCAGCGCCTTTTTAACTGCGTTTCGTATAATGAAGTCGATTTGCTTATAGTCTCCCGTTTTGAGGTGCAGATACGGTATCGAATACACAATTCTATTAATGATGAATGCTTGAACGAGGCGCAGGGTGTCTTGTTCGAGCATACCCCTGTCGTTGGTAGTGACCCTGGCTATCATACGCGCAACCTGCAGACTGGTGTTTTTGAGCCGAGTGAGGGCGTACACATTTCTGCCCTTGTCGTTGATGTAAAACCCTAGAACCCTGATGGTGTACTTCTGTGGTATTGGGTTTCCATTGAGGTTGACTTCAATAGTGGGTCTGCGTTGGCGGGAGCTGTGTAGTACCAGCAACTCCGACTTTTCGGGGGAGCAAGTAAGGCCGCAGTTAGCGGCGTAGGCTTGCACGATGGTTACGGCCTCTTGAAGGCGGTCTTCGATTTCCGCGGTAGAATAGGCCGTGGTCCAAATAGTGATGTCATCCGCGTAGAAGGCGTACCGTAGATGCGATACCTGATTTAGCTGGGCTGGGAGTTTGATTAAAGCAATATTGAAAAGTAAGGGTGATAGAACAGCACCCTGTGGCGTGCCGCGTGTGCCTAGCTGTATTTGGCTGGGTTCTGCCAGACCGAGGTTGGCGTAGACGGTACGACCGTGAAGGAAATCTTTAACATATGCATAGGTCCTTGCACCACATTTGATGTGGCTCATATTTTTCAAAATAGAGTGGTGCTTTACGTTATCAAACGCCCCCTGGAGGTCAAGAGCGAGAATTGTCCTGAAGAAAGGCTTGTTAGGGGGGTTTATGACTTCTTCCTTAAGCTGGAGGAGTATATCTTGGGTGGATAGGCCAGGCCGGAATCTGAACATGGTGTGTGGGTACAAGTCGTTTTCTTCAAGATACCGGGTGAGCCTGATGTGTACCGCCTTCTCCATAACTTTCCCTACGCAGGAGGTGAGAGAGATGGGCCGTAGATTGTTAATATTTATGGGTTTGCCCGGTTTGGGGATGAAGTGCACCTCCGCAGTCTTCCACTCGTTTGGCAGCCGGCCCATGCGCCAACAGTTGTTAATGCAATTCGCGAGCTGCGTGAGGGCTGCGTCGTGGAGATTGGCGAGGAGTCCCACCGTGATCTTGTCTTTCCCAGGAGCTGTGCCTCTGCGCGTGGCTAGGATGGCGGCCTGTATTTCTTTGATGGTGAATTCCGCATCTAGTTTCTCGATTGGCTGCCCATTATAGGGAGGGAGGGGGTCCGTGTCGACTGTGGTGCAGAAGTACTTTTGTTTGATGGTTTGTACGAGATCTCTATTGGAGCCGCGGTAACCATGTAGAGCCCTAGCAAGGTTCTTGCGTTGGTCGCTTTTGGTGTTGTGGGGGTCAATGAGGCATCTGAGTAAGCTCCAAATTTGTTTCGAGCTAAGGTTACCACTCAGGGAATCACATCTTGTCAGCCAATTTGATTGAGCAAGGTTCCATGCATAGTCCTCTGCAGCTTGCGTTAGGGTTGCGATGCGGCGTTTGAGCGTTCTGTTGTGGCGCTGGTGGCGCCAACGTTTCACCAGGCCTCTGCGGGCGTCCCACAGGTGCAGGAGATGGGAGTCAATAGCAGGGTGGTCTAAAGATGTTTTCAGGGTTCGGATGTGCTTAGAGGACAGGTGCCTAAGGTCCGATGCCCAGGAAGCGTAATCAGTGATATCTGGGTGATCAAGATCAGCTTGCTCTTTTCGAAACGCGGTCCAATCAGTGATTTTGGCAGTACCGCGCATATGTCGATGCGTTTTGCTTGCAAGATGGATGATCAGAATGAAATGGTCACTGCCTAAAGTTTCCAGTGTGTTTTCCCATAGGCAAGCTTTACCGCCGTGGGTTAGTGTGAGATCGGGGCTGGTGTCACGCGTGACACTATTGCCAAGTCGAGTAGGTTGGGTCGGGTCGTTCAGCATGGTAAGCATGAGGTTTGATATGGTGTCTGCTAGGATGCGGCCTTTCTTGTTTGCTTTCGGGTAGCCCCAGGATGGGTGTTGCGCATTGAAATCGACCAAAATAAGGAGCGGAGCTCCTTGGGCGACATTGAGTGCCTTTGTGAACACCCTGGCGCAAGGGAAGGCAATTTGGGTGGGTTTACTGTTGAGAATGTAGGTGCCCGTACCGTTGCGGTGTCTAGGTAGGATTTGTACAAAGTCGTACACTGCATCATCTTCTTCTTCTAGATCTAAAGCAAGTGCAGTATAATCCTTGTGAACCATAATGCAAGTTGCTTGAGTGCGTTGGTGTGTGGAGTAATTAATGAGTTTTGCGGAGTTGTTAACCTCCTGTAAAGCGATGACATCTGGTTGGTTTGGGAGAGAATCAATTTATTGTTGGAGTGAGGCTCTCTTACGGCGGAAGCTGCGGCAGTTCCACTGTAGGACGCTTAAGTTGTGGGTGGTTGCTGTCCGGGCGGTAGGCATGGTACAGGTGGAGAAGATTCTTCGGAAATGGAACGCATAGGTTCGAGGGTGGGTTCGAGGCAGGATTCCAAGTCTTCGTCCGCGACAGCGTGTCGGCGACGGAAGCCTTTCAATCGTGGGGAGGCAGACCGCATGAGTTCCGCCACCTGTTGTTGTAGGCGCGCTGTCTTAGCGTCGTGAACTCATTGGTTTTGAAACATAGGGTCTAGTAAGAGCTTAATTTCTTCCCTCATCTGTGGCACGACTGGTTGCATAGCCTCCTGAATCATCTGCCGCATACTTTGAAAAAGTTCTGTCCTTAGGTTATCTATAGCCTGGGTTACCCACGTTTTAATTTCGGTATACTGCTCCGGTTCCCCTGTGGCTTCAGATCGGATGGTGGGGGGGTTGGGTGCGAGTGGAGAGGCGCTAGTGTCAGTGGAGGGTAGGGGGTTGGTTTGGGTGATGTGTTGTTTTGGGGTTGAGATAGGAGCTGTTTTAACCGGCGGTTTTCGGCTTCGAGCGTGTTGAGCTTATCTTGCATTTTGGTTTGTGCCAACAACTGAGGGGAAGAATGGCTACCTTAGCCCAGCTCACCTTTTGTGCGGAGCCGTCTCGCTTGTCTTCTCTTTGACTGCCGCCTCGCCGCCCGGGTGAAGTGCTGGAACGCCGGGAGTTTGCAGAGCCTCCGCTGGACGACCGCAGGCGCTGATGTTTATGTGGCTCATGGTGCTGCAAGCGTTGTCTGTCCCTGGATGAGCGGGTGCTGGTTTGATCGGTGCCAGATCGCTGACCTCGGGGGGTTGGTGTCCGATATTTAAGTTTGCATCTGTTTAAGTTGGTGAGGTGATCGCCTCCGCAGGTGAAACAGGTAACTGTGCACTCATGGCCAGAAGATGGGTTCTGAACACCACAGGAGGGGCAGCATGACGCGTCCGGATGAGGACAGACGTCTTGGCGATGGCCTACCTGGCCGCATTTCAGGCACGTCGGTGTGGTTTTCTTGTATAGCCGGACCGGGGTCGCTTGCTGGTAGAAGAAGATGTGTCGGGGTAATTTGTGCCCGTCAAATGTGAGGGCTACCATGACTGTTTTCCCAAGGCGGCGAACGCCGATGACCGCAGCATGTGGAGAGTAAATGGCTTGCATGATTTCGTCTTCCGTGGTTTCCAAGTCGACAGGAATGACTCCTCTGCATATAGCATCTTGAGGCTTGAGGTATGCAGTCACTGCGTACAGATTACCTCCGACCCTAATGTGCTTGATGTTCAAGAGCTTGCGGACAGCTTCCTCGTTGCGTGCTCCTATGACGATGAGATTCTCGTTCCATTCGGGCCAGATGCTCAGTAAGCGCGCCTGCGGCTGAATTCCAGTAGCTTCATGAAGCGCGTGGCTGATTTTTCCGCTGTTCTTGAATTGCCTTAGATCGAGGGTATCCTTGGGTTTTATAATTACGACTGCTTCGTCCTTGCTGATCTCTGCCTGTGTTGAAGGACGCCAGCGGGCGGCCGCGTCCGTGGTGAACTGTCTGTCGTTGCAGAGCCGGACGCTTCCTGACCTTTTGGCGCTGCGACGTGGCGTTGGCTGGAACGCACTTGGGTCCATATCTCTTTCTGCCTTTCGAGTAGCGTCTCCGTGTAGGCGTTAAATTTTGGAGAATCGCTCACCTGGATTGTGGAAGTTTGCATTGCGTCGGGGTCGTATCCCGTGACGGTAGCCATCTTGATGTAGGTGGTAGCATACGCCTGGATCTGGGGCCGAAGCCCGCGCTCAGGCGGTTAGGCCTAGCTGCAGGCCACTGCTGAGTTTCGGGGTTCAGAATTTACGGGAAGCGAGCCCACCTGGTCAGGAAGGTAGTCGTGGCGTCCCAGAAGTGTCGGCAGTTTCTCAGGTGCACGTTGCGACAATGCGATGCTCGTAGACGGCCAACAAGGCATAGATTGAGCAGGAAACGAGCCGTGCGGCCGAGCTGCGCCAGCGCCCTGAGCGGCTGGTCAGACCGTTGATTTCGTCGAGATTTTGCGGCGCGTGATTTTGCTCTGTTTCGGTTTCGATAGAAATGCTTTGAATTCTGATTTACCTTTGGTTGCTAAAATATTCAACTACATCATCTAGAGTTGCGCGCAAGTGCTTTAACGATGCCATGCATATGGACGTATTAAATTCGCGGATCGCAACCTCTTTATTGGAAATACCTTCAAGGTTATCGCAGAACATAAGCGTGGCTGTTCATGCAGGTTAGAATAATGCAATCAGAGCTGTTCTTATTGTAATTTTTTGCCGTTATTGAGCCGCTTTTCTCTGTGGCACGCAAGGAGGCAGTGCATCCATACAAAAAAGTTTATTTTCTTGTTTACATATTGAATGGCACAAAAAGAATACTGGATCACACACTTTATAAAATACATCATATTACAAAGAGCAACAAGATTGAAGGTATGGTAAAGCACGCGGCACAGTGTCACGATGAAAAAATGTCTCATACCCGCTGTGTGTTTTTCCTCTAAACATTACCTTGAGAACAACAGATAAAGAGCTGTGAACGGGTAGACACAAGTAAGGAGGAAAAAATGCGGAATTTCTATAAATCAGCCTTGATCAGTAGGCTGTTAAGAAATTTAAACACAACACACTGAATGCATTATAATATCCCAATGCTATGCTTATAGGTTGTATTCACTGTCGGCTGCCGCGCGGGGGACGACGGGAAAAATGAAGCATTTCCGCTTCCGGTCCGCCATAGCCTTGGTCATCGTCGTCGTCTGCTGCGGTTTCGTTTGGGTAGTTCGGAAGATCCGAGGTGCTGTGAACTTTGTAATTTACTACAATAATGGCCACTTGCGCTGTCTACGGATGCGGCAATAGGTCCTGCAGGTGTAAAAATTCCGAGAACAGTACAGCTGTCAACTTTTTGGGGTAGACGCCTGCTGTGGCTGGTCTTGCAAAGTTGCTTCTGCTGCGTCGTTTTTTTAAAGCATTGCCGTGCTGACTGTCCCGCTCGATGTGATATAAAAGCGGTTGTGTATGTGCAGGTGATCGCACTTACTCAATGACAACTTCATAAACATGTTACTTTCAACCCTTGGAGGAGAACCTTTCCGACTGCTGCCCTTCTGCTCCGGGTACGTGTATGCAGTAACTGCAAGCGCGCTAAAGCGCTAGAGGAAAGCGAGGAATACATTCAAGCCGTTGCACGTTACTAATTAGCTCTTGCTAGCTTTTCTCTGTGACTGTGGGTACCAGACCAGGCGCTTACGATAGATACCGCTGAGCGCACTACAAGCGTCGGGCTAAGATGATCGGGATACAGAACAGTGC
>JAJIZL010049132.1:0-11568 GCA_023969395.1 Amblyomma maculatum
AACGCCAGTACAAAGACGTGTTTAGGTTTCATATTATTCTCCGCTTTCACCGCAAACATATATGACTTCGACCTTTTCGGCCATACGAGTGTATTGTGTTAGGCTTTCATGAATTGTTCGTTTTGAACATAGTCTGCACGCACGTCACACGAACACAGCCCTCCGCGAGAACCTTCTTTTTTTAACCTGGAGCTACACGCATTTCATGTGCTGAACGATTTAGGAAACAAGTTAAACTTTACAGCCTGATTGTGTGGTTCGTTCTGCTGGATTTGCATCAGTTCTGAAAAAAAAAAAAAAATGGAGGGTTCCCTGATAATAAAAACGGCACTGCGGGTCCACACAAGGGACGAGCGCGCTCTTTTGTTCCCAAGTTAAGCTTTTCTTATATAATTGTGCAATGTTTTTATCTCTCGGGTCGTGGTACACACAGTGCTTCCAAATACCCCCCCCCCCCCCCCCCCTTTTTTTTTTTTTTTAAACCTCAGCATATTTGAAAAAAGAGCCAAATCAGAAAAGAAAAATCTTAATACTGAAAAGAGGAAATAATAAAAGTATGAGAAATTCCGCTCAGAACTATAGACCCGTCTCCTTGATTAGTATCCCGTCCAAAGTTATGGAGCATGTATATCGCTGCGTCATGACTCATTTAAGGAGCCATAATCGTCTATGTTCCAGCCAACATGGAGTCAGGAAAGTTTTATCGTGCGATACACAGTTGGTAGAGTTTATCCACGATTTTACCTTGCCAAATGATAAGCAACAAGCTGTTGACTGTGTTTTCCTAGATTTCCGCAAAGCATTCGATGTAGTGTCGCACAGCTTCCTCAGTACCAAACTGAAGCTTATAAGCTTGACTATAATATTATTAAGTGGACCGCCGAATATTTGTCATTACGGAAACAGGCGGTTGTTATGAACGGTGTTTTTCCCAATACACACAAATGACCTCAGGAGTTCCCCAAGACCCTGTGATAGGTCCATTGTTGTTTTTGTTATATATCAATGATATTTCAATTGGTGTACGGTCTTCTTTAGAATGTTCGCTGATAATTGTGTTGTTTGCAGAGTGATTAGTGCCAATTCTGATTCACAACTCTTGCAAGATGATTTAGATACCATAGCAGGCTGGTGTGCGCGTTGGAAGATGTCATTGAATATAAATAAAACGATTCGTGTCACCATTACAAGAAAACGCGCTTACTATCCGTACAGGTATCTAATTGCTGATATTACCTTAGGCACAAGTAAGGAATTGAGATATCTGGGACATCTGACTTACAGTGGAACAGCCACGTTAGCTATATATAGCAAATAGGGCAGCATCAGTTTCGGGTTTCTTGAGAGGAATTTCAGCTATCTTCCAGGTAACTTAAAAACCCAGCTCTACTTCAGTCATATTCGACCGATACCTGAGTTGGCGTGTGTTTGTTGGGACCCTTACACAACTGAGCTTATAGGCAAATTAGAAAAAATTAGAACAGGGCAGTCAGATTTCTTCTTAGAAATTACAGCCGGAAACTTAGCACGACAGGAAGCAAACATGAACTTAAAAGGCAAGAGCTAAAGAACCGTAGACGAAATGCTAGATTAAAATTTTTTCATAACATTTATTAGTCTAAAACAGGCATCAACCGCGAAATGTATATATCCAGGCACCAAATTATGTATCGAAGTGATTGGACCACGATTTGAAGGTCAGCGAATTTTCTTGTAGGGGTGACGTCTTGGAACAGTTTGCCATCAAGCGCTGTGTATATGCCGATGAACAATGCTTTTTACCATGCACTAAATGATATGTAAAGTCATACCCCCCCCAACCCCCCCCCCCCCCCCCCCACCACTTGTTGTAATGCCCTACGGGCGATGCAGGTATCCAATAAATAAATAAAAAAATATATAAGAATAGTGATGAAAAGAAGCACCACTGGCAGATCACTAAAACATGTGCTTATTATTGCATACTTGAGGCACTGAAGTCTAAAGGAATACGCTACGGGAATGGTCAAAATATATGAATAACCTTCACGCCTCTGTCGTGGTTATCCCATGTTCAAACACATGTTCAAACACGTCGCTTCTCTCCCCTTGGCACGGCTCGCCTCCAGTGCACTTTAGCTTTGCAGAGAAGTATCCAGATTTTGTGAAGGAGGCGTTCGCCGGAGAAGTTAGGCGAACGGCTGAATTTCTGGGCGGCTTTGGCCGGGCACAAGAGCGTGTACAGAACGTTCAACGTCTGGACACAGACTATGTCGATTACGGTAGCCTAATAATTGCCAACTCGTCGGAACTCGTAAGAGCAGCATTGTTGAAAAGCGATTCTAATTTCTTAGTCGACATTTTAGTCTGTGTGGTTCTGGGGCCGTTCAAAATTACGAGATTCCTCAAAATAAGTAATCGATATTCATTCCCCGCCGGGTGGCGCGGTGGTTCGGCGCTCGACTACTGTTCCCAAGGCCGCAGGATCGAATCCCGGATCGGGGGCAGCTTTTCGATGGAGGCAAAAAGCAAGGCGCCCGTGTGCTGTGCGATGTCAGTGCACGAAGAACCCCAGGTGAACGAAATTTCCGGAGTCCTCCACTACGGCGCCTCTCATAGCCTCAGTTGCTTTGGGACGTTAAACCCCACAAACCAAACCAAACCAATCGATATTAAGAATACAGTTCGAGTCATTTTTTTTTCGCTGGATGAGGCTGGCGGCCCTAAAGCATGCTACTTCGCCTCGGGTGAAGTAAGAAAAAAAATTGTTGATAGGAAAATTTTGGTACGATCAGTAGTGGTGCGTAAGAGGCAATTTTTTTCTTTTTATTTCTTCTTGTCACATCAGTGCACTCTAAAGGCATTATGTTCATCGATACATCGGCGGTGCGGGAGAGACCTATCTTTGTGATTATATTTTGTCTATGTGTAAGAAAAAAAAAAACATGAGAAGCATACACACGTTAAAAGTCACACCATGCTCGTCTTCCACGGGCTTGATTACTTGCGCATTCGAGACTGGCAACTTTGTTACAGCTCGAAACAAACTGCTTTCTTTGTTTTTTGTTTCTATCGTATATAGTGACCTTCTCCGCCGATGTACCGAATGCATAAAGAGCAGTTATTAGCGCTCTGGAAAATAAACAAGTGTCAGCTCCTTTTTGTTCTGTACATTCGCAATAGGAATTCATACCACTGCAATAGTACGTGGGACTTTCACGCCATATGGCATCATAAGCACAGTCGCATGATGAAGCACGCCTTCTCGGAGGGAACCAAACAATCCCTATTACGTCGCTTGGCGTGTCCTATCAGCATCAAGTGCAACCCGAACGGGGCTGTTTTGCGCTCCGCAAAATAAAATATCAAAGGAAATAGAAGCAGCAGGAGACGAGCGCACTTGAAAGAGTAGGAACGGGCGGATAAGAAAACGAATTAATTGCACCGAGTCATGTCGAGTTAACTCGCCGATAAGGGCATGTCGATAGACCCGATCGGTAAACTGCGCTTCATTCACCTGTTACATTCCTGGGAGTTGGATTACCGACAAGTGAAAGCCGCAACAGAGACCCGCGTCTACAACTCGCGCCATCGCGACTCTGAGGGCGTACCCCGACTCGACGACGCAGCGACATAAGCAGGCTTGTATCGAAGCTCTAGCGTGCAATCGATAGTACTATCGACTGCACTATCGATAGTACTATCAATTGTATTATCGATAGTACTATCGATTGCACTACCGATAGTTTATCGATAGTAGTACTATCGATAGTTTTTTTGCACTATCGATAGCTATCGATACTATCGATAGTCAATTTACCGATAGTTCTGCATCACTACTGAATATACCATTCGCGCAAGCCCAGTCTCAGGCAGGCCAGGGTTACGCACGCCTTAGCTTGAAAGGCTGCAGGCTGACTGGTTTCACATCGCTCCAAAAGCGTAAAAAGAGGACAAGCCCTAAGTTGTGTAACCGTAAGAAAAAAGACGCAGCCGTCAGGAACAAACAAAGCTCGATTACGTCCACTTCAAAGCTCGATCACAAAACAACTTTCTGCTGCTTATTTCGGCAACGAGCACTTGCGACGTGCAGGAAGATACGTAAGTAGCTCAAGCCAATTCGCTTACAATATGTGGTGACGTTCGAATGGGGCGACCTTTGCCGTGAAGCATAACAATAACCGAACGTCTTTCTTTCTATATGGGTCGTGTCTTCAAGTGGTATCACACGCCCACCTCTGTCACGCGTTCCGAGCGAAGACGCAATATCTTCGTCGTCATGATAGAGCACGCTGCAATTTCCCTTTTCGCCAAGCTAAAAACGCATCGTTATCCTCATTGAGTCGGTACAACGGCAGCCATCGTCTTTTCTTCTCGGCAAATCCTCGCCTCTTGAAATAAAGTTTCCAACGTCTTTCACAAGTACCGATATCGAGTCGCTCTTGAGTGGTAGGAGGGTCCTTCTGCCGCTGAGAGCGGGAGTGTGAATGGAATCCATGCCTAAGAGGCCACATTTCGACCTGAACGCAGAGCGAAAAAACATGGGTGCCACGTGACGTCAGTGACCGCTTTAAGGAACGGATATAGATAGATTTCGTACAAAGCTCTCCAAAGCGCTTTTGAGACAGCCCAAGGACGTTAACTCGATATGCTCTGCTACGTCATCAATAAGCACACACGCTCAATGAAACGCAGCTTGTAGTCACTCAAACTGCTGTTTACCGTACGGCTGACAAGCGTCTAGCCTACACTGCTCGCCATCAAGAGAGAGAGTGTGTTGGGGTCACTATGCCTGCAATAGTCCAACAGGCCTTCCATCGCGGACCTTGCGTGGCCTGGTCGGCAACGTAGCTGGCTACTGAGTCATGAAGGGTCCAGGGCTCGTATTCCGAGTTTACGTCGTTATCGAGTGTGTCGCTACCTCACGTGACCTCGAGTCATCTGATTGGTCGAAACACCGGAACCGGGTGTTGCCACCTCTTCCGGTTCTTTAGTGCCAACGCCAGGTTCCAGCGCTTCAACCAATCAGATGGCTCGAAGCCACGTGAGATCGCGACACTTCGATAACGACGCAAACTCGGAATACGGGCCCCGGGTTCGAATCGTTCTTGTAGCTCTAAATTCTGGCCATTTCTCATTAAGCGAAATAAGCACATTTCTAAAGCGATATTTTTTTAAGTCATTGTTTCCCAAAGGAGCGTCCGCAACGCGATTTTTGGGGGCCGCAATACCCGTGGACGCCCTCACAAAAAAAAAAAAAAAAAAAAAAAAAAAAAAAGTAAAGGTCGCGCGATAGCTTTGTCCTGGTTCGATGGAGGTTTGGTGGGTAAAAGCACGGAGGTTCGAACAAAACGGGCTTTAGTTTCTGAAAGTGAAAGGTGTGGGGAAACGGAGAGCATGCGCCAGAGAGAAGGAGAGGGGGAGGATCTACGGCGTTTATTGATGCTGGCATCGGCAAGACTCGAGCTCTGGCTGCAATGCAAAGCGTCTCGGTTGTCCGACGAACCAGAGGCGTGGGGCTGGGAGGAGTTGAACTCTTTCTAGTGGCACGCGCACTGGCGCAGACGCTTCGCATCTTCCACGCGTCCTCTGCAGGCCATGCGCGTTTTTTAGCGGCCAGTTTAGCCTTGCCTCAATCCCAAATCCGCGATCTGCTATCCCCCCCCCCCCCCCCTTCCTCACCCGGTCTCAAGAGGTCCCCATCACTTTCACTGGTCCACAAGGGGTTCAGACAGATCAACGGCTGAGAACCACTGCTTTGAGATCACTTTCGTTCCGCGCGTCACGTGACGTCTCACGTGAGCGTTGTGGCTTCTTTGAAGTTCCCAGGCGAGTTCATGTGGCTGGGACGTCATGACCATGTCGACAAAGCAGCATTTTTGCGATACGACATCTGGCTTTCTGCTGAACGGGAGCATTGAAGCTATCGCCTGAAAGAATTGAGAGACTGATGCTTATTTCAGCGAGCGCTTTTCGGGAAGCGACAACCTTCCGGCAAGGACGTGGAGAGAATGTTCGTCCGAGGAGTTCGTTAGCGCCTCTACAAATGTTTCAAGTCACTTTCTCCGTGACTGTTACACATAGCTGGACACTGTTGACAGAAATCTCACACACAAACTCACGTACGCTAGTTTATTATTCGCGGCTGCGACTGGTAACTGAGAGGACGTCTTTGAGAATAAATAATACGGTATTGGCCATATGCGCAAAAGCGTATAAATGCCAAGTGAGGAATAGAGCACCGGCTGCCGTTCACACGATGCAGCAACTGTGACAAGTGTACGGAGCATCCACGAGTCCTTGCGCGTCAGGGGAATAAAGGAGCGTAGCTTGAAGGAGAGGCTACTTTCTGGATGAAAGTTATCAAAAAGTGATAAGGCCTTAGAATGGGAAGCTTTTCGTGTCTCAGACTGATATTCCATTCGGGGAACTTTTCCTTTTTCAGAAACTTCGAAGGAAATCCTTGAGAAAAAGAAAATCATACGGAATTTTGGGCGATTGGAAGAACACACGTTTTCATTCGTGTTATAAAGACAGGAGTTTCCCCATTGATGGCGAAAAAAAGACCAATATAAATAGGTTTTTCGCGTATAATTCGGTAAATTTTCAGTTGTGGCAGGAATTTTTGTTTAGTCTGGCTCTGCTGCAGGTTATTAAAGTTGAGTTCAAATATTCTACAATTACGCTTACTTATCTATTTGAGAAAAAATAATAGCAAAATGTGTAGTGTCGCGCGTACTGCAATCTGAGCTAAACTTTAGCACGCATGCATTCGTGAGCCTTATCGTATTATGCATACCACGCGCAGATGGTCAGAACGTAGCGTGGGTTATGCATCATGGCGCTCAAAGGTCACTGTGCTCCTGCTTATGGGATGACCTCGCGACCTGGGGACCGGACGGAGATGCACAATGCTTGCTTGCATTAAAACTGTGGATGTTACGGATTACCGGGCTTCTCCGTGATGTGTGTCCGTCGCCACGACGTGCTGCGCCATCTATAGAGCAGCTTTCAAGCTTCACGTTTCAACATTTGTCATACGCTCCCCGGAAATGCAACATTTATGCCTCCTACATCCGTGAGCAGTGTGGAGATGTTTGCGCTATGGATTGCGCGCGGAGCACATGCACTGCCTTGCAGCGTCCAGTAGTTATTTAAAGCAAATCTGGGCCTGCGAGTTTTCTTACACTTGGATAAAGCATTAATTAGAAAGGACACTCGTAGTCTTGCAGGGATGGCCGCTCTGTTTAAGGCATCATGCCAACGAGCGCCCGGAAGTAGTGTGGGTTCGGATCCCGCACACCGGTGAAGGGTTTGTCCTAGTATGTTGAGTTTTTCTTAATCGTGAAATCGTGAAATGACCGGAGGTATGCAAAAGGCACTGAACGCGAAGTTGCTATGACGTCTTTAGTTGTGAACGTGGCCACACGGATGCAAAATGTAAGGACACTGACGTGTATGCCACGAAAATGTTGCATGTTGCCAGGCCAGCGATGTTTTTCTGACAAGCTCAGTAGAGCTTTGAAACAAAACGTGTTAGATAAAAAACGATGCACATAGGAGCGCACCTCGAAAGAAGCGCAATATTATAAATTTGTACTTGCTCTTTTTTTTCTTTTTTACAATTTGAACCAGTACGCCTCAAACATTAAGTGCATATTCTCGACACCAGACGGATACAAGCGGCTTCTCGTCGCTCTGAGTGCCTCCTTAACCAAGGAGACGCTAAGGATGGTTTGAAAATTAGGCGCCTCTCTTAAACACTTCATTGAGTTGAGGAAGCATGGAGGGCTCCTCGTGAAAAGTAAGGAAATAGAGTAAGCCAAGGAACGTTCTGAAACTCGGCCCTTCGTGTAGTCTGGGCTGTGAGAAAGAGCGTATAAGTTTTTCCTTGAAATAATTTGCCTAGAAAAATAGTAAATTACATGGCTGTACACATTGCCTCTATCTGCAAGCGGTATAACAATTTATATCCCTGCTTGCACATTTTTGATAATTGACAAAGTTCGAGCACGCCTTGAGCGAACAAGTAACCAACCAGGCACTCATTTTGTGCTGTGATACTGAGGTTATCGACAGCCACTAACAGAAGCTCACACCGCCAGAGACTTTCTACGCCGTGTACAGAAGCGTGTAGCTATAGAATGAAGCGAGCGACTTAATTTATCTTTTTAAACAGTAGCCCGCTTACTCAATCTGTCAGTTTGCAGAGTATTTGCTCAGTCATTGTGCCTATAGAACGGATACGCACCGGGACAAGCTTACCATGTACTGCCACGTCTGGTTTTATTATTTCAGCTGCTGTATCGACCGTTCACGCCCGAAACCGGTGCTTTTGGCGAGACGCCTAGTGACGGCTGAAGCCTAATCCCTATTGGCAAATCCTGCCTGTAAATATCGCCGTAAATCTCTCTGTTGACGGCCGGCTTATCGCCGGATTCAGAGTAGCACTGGCTGTCGAATACCGAAGAGGCAATTGGGCAGTGAAGAGGGCAGTCGAAAAAGAAAAAGCTAGAGAAAGAGAGGACAAGTCGTAGGTTCGCTGTAATAGGCAGGTCGTTGTTCGTCCCTGAAAAAAAATAAAACGAAGGAGAGAAGTTAAGCAAGGCAGCCTAAACTCTCTAAATAAACCTTTCAAATCTGGCTTCCTTTCCCGTGGAAATCCGTTGTTCCATTTCTGCCGAGCAGCGGTCAAACGCACCCCGAAGCCAACCGCGCTGGGTTAGAGCAATGCAATGCGCTCTGGAACATAACAGGTGTTACAAGAGGGATCACGGCGACTGATTCGAACGCCCAAAGAAAGAATAAGACGGATGGAGTGTGCTTGCCGATATTCAACCAGCTCTAGAATTCTCAGAACTCAGAACTACAATTCTCAGACCCCTTCCGCCATTGTGCATCTGACTACACACGAGGCCATCTTGAGTATTTATCCAAGTACATACATTTTCGTAAGCCATGCGCGTATCCCGTCGCGTTGGAGATTTGCTCTTTCAGCCATCAGTTACTCGGTCGTTTCTAAAGTCAAGCGCATTCCGTCGTTCTTGGCGAACGTCGAGCACCATTTTCTCTTCAGCTGAAATGAAGAAGTTGCCCGAGGAGCAAAAATAAACGTTCAGAAGGCCCTTTTCAGAACATTCGCTCATATTTTTCGTCGAAAGTAACGGCCAGAGTCTTGTATTTTCTCGTATGCACTTAAACACTGAGGTTCAACAGAACCAAAACCAACTGCGGTGGTGGAATGTAGAGAGGTACGCATAAGCGTCTGCTATATTTTGGTACAGCAAGCCACGCCTTGTAGCTGTGTAGAGCCAGCCCTCCATGACTGCGTGTATACAAATTGCCCGCTTAGGTAATTGCACCAATTTAGATTCCAGACGGGACCACGAACAGGCAGTTACCTTACTGGCAGTAATCGTTGAGGTTATTCCAAGCGTTAACTCAGTCTAGCGCTGGCATCGTCAGCGGCAAAAAGGAACGCTGTTCAATGTAGAGACCGGGTAAGCTTTTCGAAATGTTACTGTTTATCTCGCCATACCCGCGTATTACACAAACAACTCGAGTAGAGACGCGTGCTTTGTGACTAAAAGTTAATTGTTCGTTCTTTATGCCTCAGCTGGCCGTACGACAGCGGTAGTATATATCAACCGAAGTTTGAGAAGCGAGAGGAAATGATCGCACGTGGAAAACACGGCAACGCAAGAACAAAATCGAACCGTTTGATCGCATGTACGTACGACGCACAGGTGTTGAGAGTGGAACAGTGTGCGGAAACGGTTCAAGACGGGGTTGTAATTAAATTTATTCTTAGCAAGCGTGGGCACTATAGTTACGGCGGTACACACGAATTTCGCGCATATTTCAACGATTGCGAACACGTGTCGAGCAAAGTTTCGCTCATATACGGACAAACAAAAAGTTGTGGCAATAAGCGCGGCTGAGTACTGTACAACCGGCGATGCAACCGCTCAGGGACCGACGGCAATTTCGCAGACGGCAGCGGTGCTTTGCACTGCCAGAGCGCTCGAACTAGCCACAGACAGCGAGAGGGCTGAGCGAAGGAGCATTAAGTATTATCCTGCACGGTTTCTCTGAACAGATGCCTAGCATACTTGCCATTAAGCCAAGGTGCATGGAAGTAACCTTAAATAAGGGCCGATAATTTTGTCAACAACAACAAACAGCAATTGTGAGTTGCTCGCTTAACCTCATTTCCCGATTTTCGTTCTTCGTGCGTTTACTTATGAGTGAGAATCACAAGATGGGTTGGTTGCCTGGGCACTTCTTGGAAAATAGGACAGCCCGAAAAACCCCAGGAGTCAAAGGAAGGTAGCGCGTCACAAGCACTAACTCTCAGCTAAATGTAAAGTAACATTTAATGAGATCGATTGACTAAAATACTCGCTGCGCATACCCACTCGTCACAAAACAGAAGGAAACCGATAAACAGAAGGTTGACACAGCCCTTGAGTATGATACCGATAAAGGTACTTTTCTGGTGCAGCATGACAAAAGTTTATGCACTGCTGTTCCAGTTTACGATGTGAACGTTCTTGAGACCATGCGAAAACTTGGGCACATAAGAACAAAGGCTGGTTTCTTTTTCGAGCACCCTGCGCCCTGGGCTGCTTGGCCACTTGGGATTTCCCGAGTTTCTTCAGGGACTGCCACACGCAGAAAGTAGGATCGCCTGGGAAATGCCCTCCTTCTACACCTTACATACTTCGTCGTGCTATTCCAACAAGACATTTTGTAGACGAGAGATTCCACGAGAGAGCAAATTGCCTATATAATTTATATTTTCAATTTATTTCGTTTTGGATATATTGTTAGCCTAACATTCGACATGTCAACAGTGCAATTATTATTTTTTCTGAACTTTAATATTAAGGAGAAAAAATTACGAAGATTTGCACGCACAGGGAGACTTTTCGCACAATATCGCTATGTCCGGATTTTGCAATAATGTAAACAAGTGGAGTCATTCAAGCCATGATTAGTATATTTTGTGCAGTCAAACTACATGTGGAAACGAGTAAGTTAGGCATCTTTTCGCCATTCTGAGGAAGTTATTGCTTTCAAGGAAAAACTTAAGAAAGTGCACTTATGAGAAATTAGGCTTTGTTTAAGAATTATTTTCTCTACGACTAGAAGCCACGCCTTCTTCAAATTTTCTGAACTAATAGGCATTTGCCAACTTACTAACTAGGTTACTAACTAACAAGTTTACTATAATTCCTATATACTAAGGGAAGCATAAGAAATTTTACGTCAAATATTGCATTTCTGACTCTACGAGTTCTTTTCAAAAATAAATTATAACAAAAATTTTTCTTATTTTTGCTCGAAATTCTTCAAACAATGCTCAAGACGAGGACAGAAAAAGGATATGAAAATACATGTTAGCATTATTTTGTTCCTTACCAGGTTACGAGAGCTAAAACTTATGACTTCTCCAGCATTGGTGAAAGCGCTTCAACGGCAGTCGTGAAGCGGCTGCCACTCCGCCCTAAATTGCCCGTAATTGCCATGACAGACATTTTTGCTCAGTGGATGGTATTAAGTAATTTATTTTTAACAGGCCGCATA
>JAJIZL010049133.1:0-31854 GCA_023969395.1 Amblyomma maculatum
GCGTCAAATAGATGAGTTCTTTCTTTTATTATCTTATTTCTTTTTCAGCTAGTTAGGTTAGGTGCAGCCTAAAGAATAGATTTTAGCTCTTGGTCCTAGCGGCCTGGTTTTTCGTGCCGGCAGCTAGGTTTTCTTGGCGTTCATTGTTTAGCTATCTTGTTTAAATAGATATTTTTCTTTCTAGGCTATTGGAATTCGCAGATTTGGTTTTTAACGCGTGTTTGCTAGTCGTTTCTTGTGTCTTCTTTTGGCAATTTGTATATTCTAAGAATTCGTAACAGTTATAGTTCAGTCGATGAGCGCTTAAGATGGTAAATCAAAAGAAGGTAAGGTGTACTCAGTGTGAGGCGCAGGTTAATCTCAAAGAAACGCGTTTTGATTCTGTAGGTGAAGCGGAAGGCAGCGACTTTTTGTGTCGATGTTGCGTACTGAATGCACGTCTAGATAGATTTGATCAAGAAAGGGGCAGTTTAGTGTCTCGTGTGGAGGATTTAGAACATGAAGTACGTTTGCTAAGGACGGAAAATCAGAAACTGCTTGAACAGCTTACTCAGAATGAAAAGAAAGGGGCCGACTTTGTCCTTGGAACCAACAAGGATGAACATTCCAATGCGGGCCACGTGGCTGGGGCCAGCACTGGCATGGAAGGCATAAGCAAAGTAGGTCAGGCGGATCCGAACCGTCAGAGTTATTTAGAAGCAGATAAGACGCCGGAAAAAAAGGAAGAAGTAAGGAAGAATGAAAATCCCAGAGATAAGGACACAGATAACCGAAAGCAGGAGCCAACAGTTGGGAGAGGGAGAGAGAAGGCCCAGGTGCTTATCGCCGGAGATTCTAACATGAACAGGTGCAAGCGAGATATCTTGGAACATGTAAGGGGTGATAAGAGAGTGTTGGTTGGAGCCTTCCCAGGGAGAACAATGAGGGATGTACTAAAAGAGAGTAAAAATAGGCTGTTGAAGGATTCCGCAGAGCGCAGTATGGTAATAGTAGCCGCGGGTCTAAATGATGTCCTAAATGGTGACGCTGCAGGAGTGGTGGAAAGTTTAGCTAAGGGAGTTGACGAGATCAGGCAGATAGCACAGCAGACGCAGATAGTTGTATGCACAGTACCAGAGGTGCTAGGATTGAACGGAAAGATGGAAAAGGACGTGGTGACAGTTAACCAGGACATAAGAAAGTTAAGCCTGGAGAAGCGGTTCGAAGTGGTTGAGGTAAACAGGGAGGTACATAAAGCAGGTTTTGGTAGGGCTTTTCAGCGAGATGGCATTCATTTTAATAGAAGGGTCGGAGCAGAGATCGGCTGGCGCTTGGCAGGCAGGGCTGTAGCTTTTTTAGGGGGTCCGCGAGGACTCCGTGCACAGAGGTAGTTAGAAGTGAAGCAGAAGAAAGTGTAATAATGGAGGCTGAGCCCCCAAAAATGGCAAAGAGTAGGTCGAGAAAGAAAAGTGCAAAAAAGAAATTAAACACTAGGATCAGCTACATAAACATGCAAGGAGGTAGAAAAAGAGCGAAATGGCTAGAGATAGAAAAGCAGTTGAAGGATGACAAAATAGGTGTGTACGTTCTTTGCGAGACTCATCTCAGGGATCTAGAAGATCCGCCGTATATAGAAGGCTACGTCTGGGAAGGGTGCAACAGAACGAGAACGGAAAGAAAGGGTGGAGGCGTAGGTATGTTGATACACCAGGGAACAAATTGGCAAAGAATTAAATCATCTTGTAAAGAACATATCTGGGTTTCGGGAACCATTGCCGGCATAAGGACATGGCTAGGGGTAGTTTATTTAGAAACAGGACATCAATGCAGGCAAGAAAACAGGGATCTTGTTGAATGTCTCAGTGACGATATAAGCCAGTTTGGAAACGGGGCCAATATTATTCTGCTGGGGGACATGAACGGCCACATCGACGATCTGGATGGATACACGGATTGTAACGGGAAGCTAATGCTAGATTTCTGCGAGCGACACGATCTAGTTATAGTAAATAGAGAAACAAAATGTGAAGGCCAAATCACGTGGGAATTCCGCAACAGGCAGACGACCATTGACTATTGTCTAAAGTCGCAGGAAATTTATAGCAAGGTCACAAAAATGGAAATAGACGAAGAAGGCGAGTGTAGTCTGGGAAGTGATCGTAAACATATTAGTCTGCAGATGGGGCCCTTGATGAAAAGAGAAATGGAACTTAGACAAAACGTAAACGCAAAATTAAACGACGATCAAATAGCGCAGATAGCAGCAGACATAGAGGAAGCAATAGAGAAAAGCCCCATGGAAGACTGGGATTATGAACGGGTAGAACTACTTATAAGGAGTAAAATTAAGGAGGTTAAAGCAGCAAACCGCTGGAATGGAAAGAGGAAGCCACGGAGCTGGTGGAATAAGGAAATCAGGGAAGCTATTGAACAACGACGGCTGCTTCAAGGGAACACCGAATGGCAAAGAAAGCACAGGCTTCTCAGGAGGAAATCGACCAAAAATGGGAATCATATCGACAAAAGAAACTTCACGTGCAGGCCCTTGTCCAAAGTAAAATAAGACAGTCCACCGATCGCTGGATGGCTGATATACACGATGCCTCTAGAGGCGGAGCAAGAAAATTCTGGAACCATATAAGCTGCCTAGGGAAGAAGAATCAAAGAAAGCAAGATCGGATTCAAGATAACGAGGGAGATTGTTTAAAGGGGGACAACACAGTGAACTACATTACATCAGTTATAGCCGAGTCATTTAAGAACGACGATAGGGTAATCTCCGCAAATCAGGAAGCAACACAAGGTAGCAGAATACAAAGCACCTTAGAACTGACCAATCTAAACTGGAAAAAGGCAGAAAAAAATATTCCTAAAAACACATCTACAGGAATAGATGGAATTCCGATCAAGCTGATTAATGAACTCGGTCCAAAAAGTAAGGAAACGTTGTTAAAAGCTTTGGAAACAGTCATAGCGAATAAGCAAATTCCGGACAGCTGGCGGCAGAGTAAAATGAATTGGATTTATAAGGGGAAAGGAGAGAGGATGCACATAAAATCCTACAGGCCGATTACCATAACATCTGTAATGTACAGGTTAGCCATGCAGGCGGTGAAATTAAAGGTGCAAGCATGGGTTGAAAGTAACAAGATACTCGGAGAACTTCAGAACGGCTTTAGAAATGGTAGGCGCTTAGATGATTGCCTGTTCGTGCTTACCCAATGCATCGAAATATCTAGAGTGGAAAATAGACCTTTGTATTTGGCCTTCCTGGACATAAATGGGGCGTACGACAACGTAAGCAGGGAACTCCTGTGGAACATATTAAAAGAAGAAGGTATCGGTTATGAGATATTAGAGTTCCTACAGGAAATATACCTGGATAACAAAGTAGAAATTACGTGGGAAGGGATAAGAAGTACGGAGGATGTCAGAGTATGCAAAGGATTAAGACAAGGCTGTCCTCTATCACCGGTGCTGTTCATACTTTATATGATAAACCTGGAACGGAGGATACAAGACAGTAACCTAGGTTTTAACCTGTCATACAGATTAGGTGGAAAGGCGATAGAGCAGCGCCTCCCCGGTTTGATGTATGCAGACGATATTGTGCTGCTAGCTGAGAGTCTGGAAGAATTGTAAACTCTAGGTAAGTATTGCGGAGACGAAGGGGACGCTCTAGGCTTCAGTTTCAGCGCAGTTAAGTCGGGTCTGATGATTTTCAACGGCTCAACTGATCAGGGTCTTAAAATTCAAGGCCTTGAAACACCTAGAGTAGCAGAATATAAATATTTGGGGGTATGGATAAACGAAGGATTGGCATACATTGGAAAGCATGAGCAATCACTTAAGGCCAAAGGGCGAAGGAATGCCGGGATAATGAAGCATAAGGCATTGTGGGGATACAATAGGTATGAGGTATTGAGGGGTATTTGGAAAGGAATTATGGTGCCCGGACTCACTTTCGGAAATGCGGTTTTGTGCCTAAAATCAGAGGTACAGTCGACATTAGAAACAAATCAGAGATCCGTTGGACGATTAGCACTAGGTGCCCACGGCAAAACTACAAATGAGGCGGTACAGGGAGATATGGGCTGGGCATCTTTCGAAGTACGGGAAGCTCAGAGTAAAATATTATATGAGGAACGCCTGAGGAAATTGGACAGTAACAGATGGGCAGCTAAGGTATTTAAATACCTGTACCTAAAAAGCGTTGGCTCACAATGGAGGAAAAGAACTAGGAAACTAACTAGTAAGTATGTTAGTAACAAGGACGGAGAAATAAAGAGCATTAAGCAACAGGTGAAAAACACAGAAGGTAAAAATTGGATAAATTCGATGAAAAAAAAAAAACAGTGTAATTATACCGAAAGTGGAAAATGCAGATCAGGAAGGAAGATTTCTTTGATAACTCAAGAGGCAGTGCCCTACTTTTTGAAGCTAGATCAGGGTGCCTTAGAACACGCAGCTACAAAAAGAAGTTTAACAATGGAGATGACGCATGTGCTGTATGTGGAAACTCCAGTGAAACAAGTGACCATATTATACTCGAATGCAATGGTATCCATCCGGAAGTTGATGCAGGCGCAATCACTGTTCCTGAAGCTCTGGGGTTTAGAGATAACAGTGGCCGGGTGAATAAACCGGCGATGGAAACTAGCAAAAAACGGCTGGAAGATTGGTGGCTTAAAAGCAGAGAAGTGACATAATGTTAGTAATGTAGGAGCAAAATTTAATAAATAGAATGATGGTTTAGTTAACAATTCTAAATCAATAATTAAGATATATGGAGAAAAATGAGCATGATAGCTACTGCTACCACCCCGTTTCAAAGGGGACGCTCCTATATTCCATCCATTCCATCCATCCATGCCTCTTGAGATAACTCAAGAGGCAGTGCCCTACCTTTTGAAGCTAGATCAGGGTGCCTTAGAACACGCAGCTACAAAAAGAAATTTAACAATGGAGATTACGCATGTGCCGTATGTGGAAACTCCAGTGAAACAATTGACCATATTATACTCGAATGCAATGGTATCCATCCGGAAGTTGATGCAGGCGCAATCACTGTTCCTGAAGCTCTGGGGTTTAGAGATAACAGTGGCCGGGTGAATAAACCGGCGGTGGAAACCAGCAAAAAACGGCTGGAAGAATGGTGGCTTAAAAGCAGAGAAGTGACATAATGTTAGTAATGTAGGAGCAAAATTTAATAAATAGAATGATGGTTTAGTTAACCATTCTAAATCAATAATCAAGATATATGGAGAAAAATGAGCATGATAGCTAATGCTACCACCCCGTTTCAAAGGGGACGCTCCTATATTCCATCCATTCCATCCATCCATCCATGCAACTAGACCTTTGTATTTGGCTTTCCTGGACATAAACGTGAACACGGAACGTGAACAGGGAACTAAAACGTGAACAGGGAACTCCTGTGGAACATATTAAAAGAAGAATGTATCGGTTATGAGATAACAGAGTTCATGCAGGAATTATACCGGGATATACCGGTATATATCGGTACTCTATCACGCTGCTCTTCATGCTTTATATGATAAACCTGGAACGGAGGATACAAGAAAGAAACCTAGGTTTTATAGTGTCATATAGACTAGGCAGGAAGGCGGTAGAGCAGCGCCTCCCCGGTTTGATGTATGCAGACGATATTGTGCTCTTAGCAGATAGCAAGGGAGAATTGCAAACTCTAGTTAAGTATTGCGCAGACGAAGAGGACGCTCTAGGCTTCCGTTTTAGCGCAGTTAAGCCGGGTCTTATGATTTTGAACGGCTCAATGATCACGGTCTTAAAATACAAGGCCATGAAATGCCCAGAGTAGAAGAATATAAATATCTCGGGTTATGGGTAAACGAAGGATTGACATAAATTGAAAGACATGAGCAATCACTTAAGGCAAAAGGGCGAAGAAATGCCGGGATAATGAAGCACAGGGCATTCTGGGGATACAACAGGTCTGATGTTTTGAGGGGTATTTGGAAAGGAATTATGGTGCCCGGGCTTACTTTCGGAAATGCGCTTCTGTGAATAAAATAGAGGCACAGTCCACATTAGAAATAAATCATAGAGCTGTTGGACGATTAGCACTAGGTGCCCACGGCAACACCACAAATGAGGCGGTACAGGGAGATATGGGCTGGGCATCTTTCGAAGTACGGGAAGCACGAAGTAAAGTAATTTATGAGGAACGCCTGAGGAAATTGGACAGTAACAGATGAGCGGCTAGAGTATTTAGATATCTATACTTAAAAAGCGTTGACTTACAATGGGGGAAAAGAACAAGGAAACTAACTAGGAAGTATGCTAGTCCCAAAGACGGGGAAATAAAGAGCGTTAAGCAACAGGTGAAAAACACAGAAGGTAAAAATTGGATAAATTCGATGGATAAGAAACAGAGTGTGGAACTGTACCGAAAGTTGAAAAGGCAGATCAGGAAGGAAGCTTTCTTTGATAACTCAAGAGGCAGTGCCCTACTTTTTGAAGCTAGCTAAGGGTGCCTTAGAACAGTTCAGTTCAGTCGTTCAGTCGATCGTGTCCGACTCTTACGTGACCCTATGGACCAATCACGCCACGCTTTCCGGTCTCTTACTATCTTCCTTACATCACATAACTTCATCTGCAGCGCATAGAGGATGCCATCTAACCATCGCGTTCGCTGCCTACCCCTTCTCCGGTGACCCTCAACTTTTCCCAACATCAAATCTTTCTTTAGCGACTCCTCTCTTGTCATCAGATGACCAAAGTAGCCGAGCTTTAACTTTAGAATTTGACCCTCCAATGAGCAGTCAGGGTTTATCGTCGAGAATATCGACTTATTTGATCATTTGGAAGTCCAACGAACTCTCAAGTGTCTGCGCCAGCACCACAATTCTAACGCGTAAATTCTTCGGCAGTCAGCCTTCTTCACAGTCAACTCTCGCATCCATACACCACAACTGGAAAGACCATAGCACGAGTTATACGGATCTTGGTTGGCAGTGTAATGTCTCTGCTCTTTACTAGACGGTGAAGGCTAACCATGGCTCTCTTTCCCAGAAGCAGGGGTCTCCTAATTTCATGGCTGCAGTCTCCTTCCGAGGTAATCTTGGAGCCCAAGAAGAGAAAATCTGTCACAGCTTCCACTTCTTGTCCATTGATGCTCCAGGACTTGATAGGGCAACACGCCATGATCTTTGTCTTTTTTATATTCAGTTTAAGCCCAAACTTCTCACTCTCTTCTTGTACGCGCGTCAGAAGTCTTTTGAGTTCCACTTCACTTTCTGCCATTCAAGTGGTATCATCCGCATATCTAAGGTTGTTGATAACTTTTTCCAGCAATCTTCACTCCAGCTGAAGACTCGTCCAGACCGGCCTTCCTCATGATGCAGTCAGCATATAGTTAAATAGGCAGGGCGACAGTATAAGCAGCCCTGTCTCACTCCTTTCTCAATCGGAAACCAATCAGTAAGACCATGCCCCGTTCTGACTGTGGCCTCTTGACCTTCATACAGGTTCCTAAGGAGACAGATGAGGTGAGTTGGAACTCCCACCTCTTGGAGACCTTGTTACAATCTGCTGTGATCTACGCCGTCAAACGCTTTCGCATAATCAATAAAGCAGAAGTAGATTGGTTTCTGGAACTCTCTTGCCTTTTCCATGATCCATCGAAGGTTGGCAATCTAGTCTCTAGTTCCTCTGCCCTTGCGAAACCCAGCTTGCACGTCCGGAAGCTCCCGATCCACTTACTGGTGCAGCCTACCTAGGAGGGTTTTCAACATCACCTTGCTAGCATGCGAAATAATCGCGATAGTGCGGTAGTCGGAACAATCTTTGGCACTGCCTTTCTTTGGAATGGGGTTCGAAACTGACCTCCTCCAATCCTGTGGCCACTGCAGGATTGGAGGAGAACACGCAGCTACAAAAAGAAATTTAACAATGAAGATGACGCGTGTGCAGCATGTGGTAACTGCACTCAAACAATTGACCGTAATATACTTGAATGTAATTCTATCCATCCGGAAGTCGATGCAGGCGCACTCACTCTTCATGAAGCTCTGGAGTTTATAGATACCAGTGGCCTGGTGAGTAAACCAGCTGTGGAAGCTACCAAATAACGACTGGAAGATTGGTGGCTTAAAAGCAGAAAAGTGACATAATGTTAATGTAGAAACAAAGATTCAGTAAATAGAATGATGGTATAGTTAACCAATATAAAACATTAGGCTATAGGGGGAAATGATCATGATAGCAACTGCTGCCACCCCGTTTCATAGGGGACGCTACTATATTCCATCCATCCATCCGCCCGTCCGTCCGTCCGTCCGTCCATCCGTCTATCCATTTATAATAAAACGTTTTATTCAACAGCGGTATCTGCAGAGGAAGCCGAGTCGGATCGACTCTCCACACATAAGATAGGTTAATGGCGCCATGCAAAACGCGTAAATTTGAAGACAAACGGCAATGCTGCCCCATTATATCGATGCCTTCAGGGAGCAGTAAATGAAGGAGTTACAGGAAGAAAAAAAACGTCAGATTCCATATGCTACTGAATGTAGGTTCATTGCGGCATACTATGCAGATGCTCTTCTCAAACATGCACCGCACACGCAGGTCTATTCGCAATGTCGATTGAGGCTGCTTGAAACAAGAAACCAACATGCACCTAGCATGTACAATAGGGAGATTTAGAATAAGGTAACGGAAGGTGTACTTTTATAGAATTTAGAAGTGTGCCGTCTACAGCGCGCTTCAATGGGAGCGAGTCGGTCGCCGAAGCGATGAAAAGCTTGGGTGGCGCCGTCAGCCGCAGGAGCGCCTCAGAAGCGCACGCGTCGCAGAGGAAACGGTCGAGGCGTCTGTTTATGCGGCTCGTGTCGTGCGTTGATTCCGTTGCATCGCGATGCTTCTCTGTCGTACTATGATACGTTGTTTATGATTGCTCAAGCAAGAGAATGCGTGTCTGCAGAGAGTGCAATCGCAGTTCCAGTCCGGCTCTGGGATTTCAACCCCCCCACCCCCCTCTTCTTGAGTGCCCTTATTTTCTTACCATTGCGCGCTCTTTCTGTTGTCTTCCCCACTCGATCCCTTCCATTTCCCGAGATACACTCTCTCAGTAAGGTGGGGGAATCAAGCTAGCCGTCAAGCAAGGAACCCACCCGTCTTCTTTTCAAGTCCAGTTGATGAGGTTGACCGCTTGGTTGACGATGGAAGGCTCGACGACGTCGAAGCTACTTTAACTGATCTTCCTCCAGAGGATCATTAGTATACGTCACTAGGCACAGTTCTAGCAGTCACATAGCTTATATTGCAGTATATGTGGCTCGAAAAATCGTCCACAAATCAAAATGTAATGCTTGTTCTGCGTATCTCAATTCGAGGAAATCGCGCACGTCACAAAATGAAGAAAATAAATTCATCTCAAACTTCGACCACGCAGGTCTTTATCCGTCTGCGGAGGGAAACCCGCTGAAGGACTCTTTCGCGTTTTTTTCTTCAGTTGAGAGAATATTAACACAATTCGCATATGCGCGAATTTCGGATGCTTTTGCAATGCGCAGATGTTTACAATGTTGGGCGTCCTACCCATGACAGAGAAATGACGCTTCGCATAGTGAAGTTCTACGTTTTCATGCGATTCCGTTTTAAGTGAACTCGTTCAACAAAGAGCAGAGCTCTAAAGCAGAGCAGATTAAGCACCTGAAGTTAAAGAGATGTAAATAATCGTGTTGAGAGCTCTTTAATGACTCCGCTGGTGTCGTGTGCGTATTCAAATTTATCAGATTAATTCATTCATGTTCCCGTAGTTCATGTTATTTTCCCATAGTCCCACAGTGTTTTATACATTGGTATATATTCTTGAACTATTTATTTATATCACCTTATGTAGCGAATTCTTTTTTTTGCATGCTTTTGAGGTAGTCTGCTGTGTGGTTTCGTGCATTTGTATCAGCTCCCGCTAATCTATTTCGTTTAGTATAGTGCTGTCTATCACAACTATCCGCCCACACTAAATCAAATTATTCAACAGCCCCTGGCATAATTTCTGTCTCCAAGAAATCCTCGCATACTCTATATGTGAGGCAAACAAAGTACGCTAGCCTCGCCTAAAACACCCTCTGTTGAGCTTTCAGTCCGGGCGAGCGTTAATGGAGAACTTCAGTCTAGCCCGCACAAACCGGCGCATCCAATAATAAAATTTTTGATCATAAATATGCGCTATGCATTCGTTATAAGACTTCTCGTTAACGTTCGAGAATTAAAGTAGTCCTACGTTCAGCAAATTTGCTACAGTTGCTTGACATTTCATCGGCAAGCTGTATCTTACATTGGTTGTACGTGTCTTGCAGCTTATACACAGTTTCCCCGACGACGGACGATTTTATGTTAAACTAGTTTTTTTATTCATGCATATAGGCGGTTTAATAGATATAGTCAAGCCTGTGGGAGCTCAAGCGACGCAATTTATTCTTGCAGACATTAGGGGACCGAAGAGCTAGCGGCGACAGAAGCGGTTCGCCCATCTATCTGCTCTGCGGTATTGTGCTCCCCTAACACACAGCGCCCTCTTATGCCGCCTGGAGCGATCATCGCTGAAGCCTAGAAGGTGTAAAAAAAAAACTTCTGGAGCGGAGGGGACGCCCCTGAGCTGAAACCGCGCGCCGCCATCTTGCCATAAAAAGAAATGCGTTGTACGCCGTGGTGCGCAGTTGGCGCGGTGGCTTCTGGATATGACAGTGAAAAATGGTTGCTTTTTCACTTGTAAGTCCAATTTTTGAGCATACCAAAAACGTAATTGTTTGCCGCGGCGCATGCTGACACCTCGTAGTCTCCTTCAGCTTTTGTATCTGACGGTCATCACTTTTTTCTAACCAGGTTTCCAAAGGACCCATATGTGCGATGTGGGAGCCGGCTGTCCGGCGGGAAGGCTAACAGCCAAACGAAGGGGACCATTTGTGTTCGACGCACTTCATTGCAGATTGCTTCGACCGGTCATTGTAGTCGATCATTAAACTCTTTATCAAAAATCGCTAAGCACTTTTACTTCTTTCCAATCAATCGCGGTCATTCCAAGTCGTCGTTTGGCATACTGGTCGTTTCACCATCATTAGCGGTCAAATGAGTAATAATTATTAATATTTGTAATAATTGCCTCTACAATGTTTGTTATAACTTATCATCATCATCAGTCTGACTATACCCACTGCAGGGCGAAGGCCTCTCCCATATTTTTCCAATTAACCCGGTTCTGTGCTAGCTGCATCCACTTGAGCCCTGCGAACTTCTTAACCTCAGCCGCCCACCAAACTTTCTGCCGCCCCCTTCTACGATTTCCTTCCCTTGAAATTCAGTTTGTTACCCTAAGCGACCATCGGTTATCCTCTCTTCGCACTACATGTCCTGCCCATGACCATTTCTTCTTGATTTCCACTAGAATGTCAGTAACTTGAGTTATTTCTCTGACCCACTCTGCTCGCTTCCTATCTCTTAATGTTACCCCTAACCTTTTCCGTTCCATAGCTTTCTGGGTTGTCCTCAACTTAAGTAGAGCCCTCTTGGTTAGCCTTCACGTTTCAGCCCCATAGGTGAGTACAGGTAAGATGCAAATGTTGTATACTTTCCTCTTGAGCGATACCAGTAAGCTGCTAGTCATAATCTGCGAGTGCTTGCAAAATGCGCTCCATCCCAATCTTATTCTTCTTGTAATTTCCTTTTCAATGGTCGGGATCTGTGGTTACTACTTGTCCTAAATAGACATATGCGCCTACTGCTTCCAGTGCTTCGCTACGTAAGATAAACTGCTGTTCCTTCCCGAGGCTGTTGAACATTACCTTACTTTTCTGCATATTGATTTCCAATCCTACCTTTCTACTTTTCCTGTCTAGGTCATAAATCATTATTTGCAGTTCATCCCCCGAGTTACATAGCAAGGCAATATCTGCAGCAAATCGCAGATTACTGAGGTATTCTCCATCTACCTTTATCGGTAACTGCTCCCATTCCAAGTCTCTGAATGCTTTTTCTAAGAAAGCTGTGAATAGTAGTGGGGAGTTCGTGTCTCCTTGCCTAACGCCTTTCTTTAAGCGAATTTTGTTACTTTCTTTATGCAGAGCTATGGTTGCTGTGCAGCACTGTCACGCACGGCTCGTCTACTCCTTGATTTCGCAATTCCTGCCCCACAGCCGAGGTTTCTACTGAGTCAAAGGCTTTTTCGTAATCAATGAACGCTATGTATAACGGCTGGGTATATTCCGAGCATTTTTCTATCACCTGGTTGATGGTATGGATATGATCGATAGTAGAGTACCGTTCCCGAAACACTGCTTGATTCTTTGCTTGATTGTAGTCTAAGGCCGTCCTGATTCTATTAGCGATTAGTTTGGTAAATACCTTATACGTAACAGACAGTAAGCTGATTGCCTAACACATCTCAGTGGTACACTTGCTCCAAATGTCGCCCTTCCTTACCAGATGGAAGATTGTTCCCTTCCTTTTTTATTGCATTTTGTGACTAACTCGCCGCTAATCCAAACTCGTTCCGGCAGCGGAAAATTATGCAATTGTTCAGGAGAAGGGACAACTCAGGGGAAGGAACTTTGTGGCATACTGGAAACAAACCGTGGCAGTTTGTTCTGCTAATAGTACAAACACTTTGGGGGATGAGAGAAATTTCTGGTTTCGTCAATACGAGGCGACATGGACAATCCTCTTTGAGCAATGACACTGCTCATCATTGGCTGACATGTTCATGTACACTTTCGTGTAAATGGAGCTCAGCATTTAAAGTGTTAACAATGCATGTGTTCTATAACGCTAGCGGACTGTAGGTAATAACGAAATCTCTGTAGGTATTTTCTGTATTTTAAGCCGTGATGTTTTTCATAACTGCACGCCATAGAAATACCTTGCAAAAAACAAATTCAAGTTTCTACTGAGTCAAAGGCTTTTTCGTAATCAATGAATGCTATGTATAACGGCTGGGTATATTCCGAGCATTTTTCTATCACCTGGTTGATGGTATGGATATGATCGATAGTAGAGTACCGTTCCCGAAACACTGCTTGATTCTTTGCTTGATTGTAGTCTAAGGTCGTCCTGATTCTATTAGCGATTAGTTTGGTAAATACTTTATACGTAACAGACAGTAAGCTGATTGGTCTGTAATTTTTAAGGTCCTTAGAGTCCCCTTTCTTGTGAATGAGGATAATGTTTGCATTCTTCCATGGTTTCGGTACCGTCGATGACACCAGGCACTGGGTATACAGGGTGGCCAGTTTTTCTAGCACGATATCCCCCCCGTCCTTCAGCAAATCTGTAGTTATCTGATCCTCTCCAGCTGATTTCCCCCTTTTCATAGTTTCTAATGCTTTCTTGTCCTCGTTCTTCGTCACTGGTGGAACGTCTGACTGTTTTTCCCTACCGCCAATCTCAATACGGTCGGGGCTACTTTCGCTACTGTAGAGATCTCTATAGAACTCCTCGGCTACTTTTTGCCCGCCTTGTCCCTTATCGCATACATCTGGTGTTTGCCGATGCCCAATTTCTTCTTTACCGCTTTAAGGCTTCCCCCGTTCTTTACAGCATGATCATTTTTCTCCGTGTTATACTGCCTTATACCGGTAGCCTTGCGCTTATTTATTAGCTTTGATATCTCGGCCAATTCTATCTGGTCTGTTGGACTGGAAGCTTTCATACTCTGCCGTTTCTTAATCAAATTTTCCTTCTCCTTAGACAGCTTACCGGCATCCTCTCTAACAATCATACCGCCTACTTCTACAGCTCACTCAGCAATGATATCTACGAAATTATTGTTCATTGCTTCTAGGGTAATGTCGCCATCCTTGGTTAGTGCTGAATATCTATTCTCTAGCGAGATCCTGAACTCTTCTGGCCTCCCTGTCACCGCTTAATAGTTGATGGATTTCTTTCTTACTAATCTGTTGCGTTCCTTCTTCAGATTTAGGCTAATTCGGGACCTCACCATCCTGTGGTCCCTGCATCGCACTTTCCCGATTACCTCTACATCTTGCATATTGGCGGGGTTGAACACAGTATGAAGTCAATTTGATTTTTACTCTCCCCGTTAGGACTTTGCCATGTCCATTTCCGGTTCTGCCGTTTGGTGAAGAAGGTATTCATGATTCTTAACTTATTACGCTCTGTAAACTCAACTAGTATTTGCCCCCTGCTATTCCTAGCACCAATACCATAGTCACCTACTCCTAGTCTCCTGCCTGCTTTTTCCTTACCTTGGCGTCGAAGTCGCCCATTAGTACAGTATACTGCGTCTTTACTTATCGCATTCTTCATCTTCGTAGAAGCTTTTGACTGCCTGGTCATCATAACTAAATGTAGGTGCATAGGCGTATAGAACCTTCAGTTTATATTGTTTATTAAGCCTAATTACGATGCTGCCACCCTCTCAAATAATGCTATAGAATTCATCTATATTTCCCGCTATGTACTTTTTGACAAGGAAACCTACTCCTAGTTCTCTCCTCTCCGGTAAGCCTCGATAACACAGTACATGCCCATCCTTGAGTACAGCATATACCTCGTAAGGCCTCCTAACTTCACTAAACAAGCCCTATGAGATCTCATTTCATACCCTCTAGTTCCTCTAACAGCACTGCTAAACTAGCTTCACTTGCTAGCGTTCTAGAGTTACAAGTTGCCAGGGTCAGTTTCCACAGTTACAGTCCGCCATTGGAAACTGACCCTTGTTATAACTTCTGTTATTCATTAACTACCACCAACGATCACGATAACTTAGGAGAACTTGTTGGGCTAGTTGGTGTTTATTCATTATAAATTAACGGAGCCAAAACAACCCGCACGCACACAAGAAATGAAGAACGGGACAGAACGGCACTCTTGCAACGAGTGGCAATACGATAGCGAGAGAGCTAATTGAAGCGTTTCATTATGGAAAGAACGGCAATTTGTGCCTCAGTTACACGTCGAGCAATCTGTATAATGCAGATAAAGCGTTTCTTGAACAAAGCTTATCTTATTCTACATGATGCTGAATGTGTTCCTTGCGCATGCGCCGGCAGTGATATATATGTACGTTTTTCTGCACAATAAGTCAGTTGTGAGTGGCGGTCTGCCCCGTTCTTCTTTTCTTGTGCGCATGCGTGTTGTTTTGGCGCCATTAGTTTATCACCATAACATTCAAAAACCATGGTGCGGCACGGCATCAAGCCCAGCCTCCCGTTCCTTGCCCATTGCAACATGGCCGCTCGGCTTCACCTCCGCCAATTGGTAGGTATAGGCGACCTCCGCTCAAGCAGGTTTTTTTTTTTATACCTCCTTGGCTGAAATGACCAGCTTGCTAGGCAGACGGCAGGCAGACGGCACACTTCTCAATTCTAGAACACTTTACCCAAGGCTTGGGCTACACAAAAAAATTGTGTGTACCGGAGGGAAGTACGAGAGAAGTACGGCGAGATTATGATAGGAGTTTCCTCGACGCAGCGGAGCCGCGGCAATTCATTCTTGGATTTTATTATCTAATCTTGCCATACAGCGCCCCAAAGGTAAACCATGAAAAATAGCTTAAATTCATGAAAGCCAACGACGCTATGATATTCACTAAAATATGCTGTTATTGTAGGAAACTAATTTCAAACCACCAAGGGTACAAACAGTTTTCTTGAGACAAATCGAAATCGACCAACCCTATCCTATACAGGCTGAGCCGGGAAGCCTCATTTGAACTATGCTTACATGGAGGAAGGAAAAACTTCCCCCATGTATGCTTAGGGAACGGCCGCGTAGGGCCATGTAGGGAACGGCCGCGAGTGAGATGCCTCGGGTCGACGACTCGAGATGGCGTCACCAAAGCACGGGCTGCAGGAAACGCGGCGAGTCGCGCGTGGCAGCGTACTCTGCCTAGAATCATTGATGAAATGAACAAAGCTTGGTATTCTAACATGCGTCCTGTAAATAGATGCTGTATACAGGAAATGTCGGCGAATAAAGAGGCGTAAACGCTGTTGCGATCAGCAGCCAAAAGTTTGATGGTGCGAATGAGCGGCCACGAGAATAAACCTCAAATGCTTCGCAAGGGTGAACATGCACTGTTGTAGCCATTCAGCACCTACAATAAAAACCATTTGGGCGTGGGCTAATATGCATGTCGGTCCCCTGCTCTTTCCCCGTCCTTGGCGGTCCCTATCCAACTTCGTCCTACAGTGCTACTTGAATATACCGAAATTTCATTTGAAGTGTAGAAGTATTTTTTTTTTATTCGCAGACGGTCAGTGATGTTTATCGGCATATTTATACGCGAGAGAGTACTAAAGCTTGCGTAGTGATTATGTTATGTAAAGAAGGAACATTTCATGATTCTCGCTAACCGCAGCAGCTCCGTACAGTTTCGGCGCTCAACTCTTGAAGCCCAGGACGCGGGATCGAATACTGGTCGCGGCGACTGCTTTTGGGTGGAAGAGAAAGGCGGGGGTCCCGTGTACGGTGATGTTGGTGCACGTCAAAACCTCGACATTATAATCATCAAGTTGAGCTTGCAGAACGCGATAACTTACGAATCATGAATATCTTCTTCAGCAAACGGAAGAACAGGAAATGGACATGAAAGAGTCCTAAAGGGGAGACTAAAAATTAATTGGACTTTATACTGTGTTCAACCACAGCCATTACGCAAGATGTTGAGGTAATCGGGAAAGCGCGATGCAGTGACCACAGGATGATGAGGTCCCAAATCACTCTAAATCTGAAGAAGGAACGCAACAGATTAGTAAGAAAGAAGTCCATCAAAGAATTGGAGGTGAGGGGGAGTTCAGACGAGTTCAGGATCTCACTACAAAATAAATATTCAGCTCTAATAGAGGATGGCGACATTACCCTAGAAGCAATAAACAATAATTTCAGAGATATCATTACTGAGTGCGCTGTAGAAGTAGGTGGTAGGATAGTTAGAGAGGATACCAGCAAGCTGTCTCAGGAGACGAAAGATTTGATTAAGAAACGCCAGAGTATGAAAGCTTCCAATCCAACAGACCAGATATAATTGGCATGAGATATCAAAGCTAATCAATAATCCCTTAACCATGGACCCCCTAACTCGAGTTGGTTTCAGACGTTAAACTATGCTAAGACAAACGATTAATTCTTGCTTCTGAACTCGGATCGTGCTGTAAAGGTGAGAGAGAGAGAGGGGAAACTTTATTTTCGGGAGTAGTCTGAGCGGAAGAGCCAAGTGGCCGTTAGCTGGTGGATTGCAGCGACCTCTTCAGAGCGGTTTACGGCGCCCAATTGTATATCGGGGCTCGCGTTACGCAATACTTCCTCCCAGGATTCAAGTGAGGGAGCTACTATGAGAGCCTTGGGAGGCGGGTCCTCTGAGCAATCCCACAGGATATAATTAAGGTCGGCTTTCTTTCCGCACTCAGTGCATAATGAGCTTATGCTGTCCGGAAATATGTGTCAGTAAACCGCAGGGTTGGGGAAGGAGTTCGTTTGTAGTTTCCTCCGAACCATTTCTTGTCTTGTTAGTGGTTTGTGTGGTGGTGGGTATACTCTTCTAGAAAGTTTCAAGTGTTGTGTGAGGTCTCTGTATGTGAGCAATTCTTCGATTTCAAGTTCCTTGGCATTAGGTCTCACCGCTCGGCCGACAAAACCTCGAGCGTGTTGGTGAGCAGCCTCATTGCCTCGGTTCCCTGAGTAAGCAGGTGTCTATATGAGTTCTATCTCTCTGTCGAGTCCAATATCCGCGAGGATGTTTCTGGCAGTATTTGATATTATGCCAACCGAGAGGTTACCTATGGCAGTTTTTAATCAGTGACAATTATGTCCGCATCTGTTGTAGCGATGGCGAAAGCGATTGCGGCTTCTTCCGCCTGGTCCGACTAGCGGGAGCGAAGCGGCTGATACGCATTTACTTACGTTACTGTACTGCTTAATTACAAAGATGGCAAAGGCACCTTCAGCCATATTGTAGTCCGAGGCGTCGGTATACACCACCCCATCGTGATTTCGGTACTTTCTGTTCAGGGCCCTAGCTCGAGCTTTCCTCCTGCCTTCATGGAAGGAGGGATGCATGTTTTTGGGCAAAGGTTTGGAGATAATTTTGTCGCGCACTCCTCTTGGTAGTGGTCCTGGGTGGTTGGATATTGGTTCGGCATTAATTCCTATGCGGTTGAGAATTTGTCTGCCTGCGTTAGAGTTTGTTAGTCTTTGTAGCTGTGCTGTCTTATATGCTGTGATAAGCTCCTCTACAGTGTTGTGTATCCCAAGCAAATTAGTTTTTCGATTGAAGTATTTCTGGGTAGACATAGCCCAGCTTTGTAGGTGCATCTAACGAGTCTGTCTAATTTCTCCTAGTCAGATTGAATGAGGCGGAGATAAAGGAGTGAGTATGTGAATCGACTTAGTACAAAGGCATGAATAAGACGACAAATGTCAGCTGCTTTCATTCCTCTCTTTCTTGCCGTTACTCTGTGCCGTTGCACAGTCGTTTCCAGCCTGTTGATAGTAACATTGCTCTTCCTAGTGCGCTGGATTTAGAGCCCGAATACTCTAATAGTATCAACTGTGGGTATGGGTAGTCCGTGCAAGCAGACTTTTATCTCTACTTTGTCTTGCGTTTTCCTTCTCACTGCTAGTAGCTCAGACTTATGTTGTGAGCATTTCAGCCCAATCTGGTTAGCGTATGACTGGACTACATTCACTCCTTCTTGAAGCGTTTCCTCTATGTGAGCGTCCGAGCCTTTTGTTACCCACAAGGTGACATCGTCAGCATATGGGTAGTATTGAAGATCTTGGATTTCTTCAAGTTTGGGAGGCAGACCTATCAGTGCTAGGTTGAATAAGAAGGGAGAGAGGACTGATCCTTGCGGGGTTCCTCTGTCTCCTATTGCTACTTTGTCCAATCTAAGTCCTGCGATACTTAGCTCCGCAGTCCTTTCCGAGAGAAAGGAATGAATGTATTTAAAGGTTTTGTTCCCCGCGTTTATGTTAGACAGGGTTTGGAGAATGGCTTCTTGAGAGACATTGCCGAAGGCTTTTCCAGATCCAAGGCAAGAATCGCTTTGGTTCCGGTTTTGTTAGGGGAATCTATCACTTCTATGCAACTGAAGCATTACGTCCTGAATAGAGAGTTGACTTCTGAAGCCAATCATTGAGCTGGGCAGAAGGTCATTCTCCTCTGTGTAGTTCTGAAGCCTATTTAAAATAACACGTTCCATAAGTTTACCTAAGAACGACGTAAAAGAGATGGGCCTTATGTTCTCTATGCTTAGTTTCTTTTTGGGTTTAGGAATAACGACAACCTTTGCGTGTTTCCACATCTGCGGAAGTTCACCTTTGTTCCAATATTCATTCATTAAATCCTTAATTGCTGAGAGTGACTTTAGGTCTAACTTTCTTAAGGTTTTATTGGTTACGCCATCTGGCCTTGACGCCGAGATAGCTCGTAAATGTCCAATCGCGACCCAAATTTCAGCTTCCGCGATCTCTCTGTCTAAGTCTTCATTAGGAACCCCTTTGTACTCGGTAGGTGGCATTGGGGTTGCTACCAGTATTGAGATACCTGCTTCGGAGTTCGCTTAGCAGATCTGCATCTGTACCTGGGTATTCGTGTATGATTTGATTCATGTGAGATCTACTGGCTCTTTTAGTGAGCGTGCGACCTCTTAGATCCCACGCGCGTGCTGTAACAGAATTTGGTTTTGGTGGTTTTGATCGTATAGGATGTCTAGTAGCCAGAGACATTCTTTGACGCGGTGATTTTGAGCTCATGTGGGACCGAACATTACGGTGAGAGAGCGGGCGCCAGGCTGCCAAAGGCATACACGTGAATTTTCGAGGCTACGAGGCTTCAAACCGAGGGTGCAAGGGACCGAGTTTGATTTGCATCCCATCCTACCGTATGAAAGAAGCTGTTCGAGCTGACAGCTCCTTCCAGCTCGAAAATGTCATCTGGCCTCGTGAAATCAAACAACGCGCGGACCAATCACACCTTCGGCAACTTCCTTGAATGAAGGAGAAATTTTCGGTGAAGCCCCATATTGCACCTCCGGTCTAGTGCCCGGCCGTGTCAAATATCAATTGCGACCTTCCAAAGGCATTAATCTTGATTTTGCAAGGCTGTAGCGGCCCTTCAAACGGAGGGTCAGTGTTTGCCACCTGCCAACTACTGCGTATCAGAGTCATGATAGTAATTTTAGAGGCCCGTACAGAATATCAATGCAACGAGCGCTCAGATAAATAGACAACAGGGGTCCTACATTGGAAGGCATAGTGGCAATTTTTTTCTATGGTCCTCTCCGAAAGCTGGAGAAAATGAGCAATGAAACCATTAGAGGTAGAGTACGTGCGCTATAGTGATTGCAGGATAGAGGAATATTGTCGTTTCAAATAGTGTCTCCGCTATAAGAGCATTTTATAGGGTAAATCAGTCCTGTATTTGTTGTTTTCGCTTATTAATTGCTACAGCATGCCCTACTTTTTATTTATTTTTTATCTGTGAATATTTACGCAAGTTGTGTTGCCCCTCCTGCGTGGGTCAAAATAAGGGCGTGCAGTATTTTCAAATAAATAAATGATTTATAAGTTACATCATTTCTCCCCCTCTCTCTCCGAACAGCAATAAGCAGAGGGCTTGATAGCAAACAACTAAAAAATAATGCTCATCCCGTAAGCAAACCCAGATCGCCTCACAAAGAGTGATCCCCTTTGGCGGCAGGAATTCGTTTTCGCAGGACCCTGCACAACTGATCAAGCTCAAAAAAGGTTAAATTAGGTGGGCTCCCAACTCTCCTTTCTAGTTTTCTCTCTTCAATCGTATCGGTCAAAATTCTATATGTTGTTCCATATATTAGGCATGTTACAATGAATGGGTACCCTTCCCCAGCTTTTGAAGATGAGGCCCTGGGCTGCAGCCTCGTCCTTAATCTACCACTGTAGGTAATCGCTTCCTGTTCTCATCTTTTTCGACCAAAATGTTTGATCCAAAGCCTTGTCGTTTTGATGTGTTCCATATCAATTCGCATGCATCCTTTGGCACAGGGGCGGCGGCTGCTCTCATTTTTTCCACTGTTATCCCGTTTTTCTACTGGGAGCTATTATGCCGCAAACGCCGACTATTTGGCTTCGGCTCCATTTTACAAAGCCGCAAAGTAAGGAACAGCAGCAAATCACCGCAAACACCGCAACGGCAACCTGCAGGTGACATGGAGGCACCAGGGCCCGCTGGCAGCGCGGGCGCGCCGAGCCTTCGCTATTGCAGCGTCACCGCATACACATCCGGGACCTGTCGACGCTCGACGCCTCACCGCAACGTATGGAGCGAGCCGTCTCCTGAACCATATGCCTGAACCCACTACCCATATTCAAGAGCACTGTAATTTGAACCTTCTGCGGCTTCTCACGTCTGGTCTCCATGGCACCCAAGTGAGGCGAACCCGCTGTTCGATTCTCCATGGTGCGATTTGTACAAGACTCGGTGAAGTGAGCCGACGTGCGAGCAGTTAAAACGCTAAATGTGCAATGTAAATCCTTTTTAAGACGAAAGCCTTTAATGGATCTCGCTGTCATGGACAAAATTTGTCCCGCTTTTGCGGCGGCTCTGATTGGCTGAAGCTTGTAACGTCATAGAAGTACCGACCAATCACAAAGCACCATCACAATATGCGCGAATGCGTGCCTCATATGGAAGTGTGCCAATCAGTGATCAATCATATCTAATGACTAATTAATTACTCATTATTGACTAATATATGAAGAAATTCTTCAATCACCTGCACAATGTTTAATTAATTGATACATTATTTACTAATTAGTGCCAGTTGCGTAGCAGAATGCGGCACTCAGGGTTTCGCATTTCACTACTTTAGTAGCTAAAGTCCCTCGTAATTTTTGTTTTTGATAAGCTGTTTGCTTGTGCGCGTTGAATTTCGTGCACTGATAGCGCAGAACCGTCTACTGCTTTTAACACCAGTTTTAACGATGTACGTACTTCTCTGATTGGATAGTTAATTCCAAATACGCGTCATAAGCAGCATAGGCGAACCAAAACCTGTTTGTTCTTCACCTTCGTCTTAGTCTGTGCCGCTGTTTATCCATCATATCACCGTACACTCGCCCAGATGTATCTTCTATTACAAAAATTACACCTACCATTTTCCATTCCATAGCTTTCCATAGCGTTTCAGGCCCTCAAACTTAATGAATGACACCCTATTAAGCGGTATGAGGTGGATCAAATATTACGCCTACCATTTTTCATTCCATTGCATTCCATAGCGTTTGATCCCCTAGGTGAACATCGGTAAGATGCAACTGCTGTTACACATTCATCTTGAGCGATACCAGGCATATGCTGCGACACCTATCTCGACCGGTTGTGCCACCGCCGGAGCCAGATTTGATGCCACCAGCATTAAGCATTCATGTGCATTTAAATGGCAATTGTAAAATTTAATAGGTAGCTCGAGACCTGGATGAGTAGCGCCGCTTGTTCATAACAGTACGACTGCAAACGTAACCGCGTAGATCAGGCGCATATATGTTTTACGGCGCCTTCTTCTCAGCATGTTGGATAATTTTCCATATAAGCAACATATTTGTAGCATGGAGATGTTTAAACCAACTGACTAAAATAATGCATAGTACATTACACAAAATTAAGCAATATTGCACACAACCAAGCCTAGCCAAAGATTATTGCGCCTCAAATAACTCACTCAAAAAGGGCGGAATTCCTAACATACAATAGACCCTTCAAAACTAAACCATAAAAGTATCTAAAAAAATAAGCAGTCACCCAATAATGGAGCATATTTGTGCGCCCTCTGTCAAGCCAAATGTAGGCTTTTTGGGTGCACCTCTAACATCTCAGATGTTGAAACAAAGGTATTTGTATAAATATATCCATTTAGTATGAGATTATTAAGAAAGACGTCCATCAATAAATTAGCGGTGAGGAGCAAGGCAGAAGAGTTCAAACTCTCGCTGCAGAATAGATATTCAGCTCTAACCGACGATGGCGGCATTATCGTAGAAGCAATGAACAATAATTTCAGAGATATCATTACTGAGTGCGCTGTAGAAGTAGGTGGTAGGATAGTTAGAGAGGATACCAGCAAGCTGTCTAAGGAGACGAAAGATTTGATAAAAAAAACGCCAGAGTATGAAAGCTTCCAATCCAACAGACCAGATAGATTGGCAGAGATATCAAAGCTAATCAATAAGCGCAAAGTGGCCGATATAAGGAAATATAATGTCACGTGGTGGTGACCAGGGTCGATGACACAAAGACACAGGCTTGATGGTACGGAAATTAACTCTTTATTGGGCTGACTTGCGCCCGCAAAAGAACTAAGCAACTCGGCGGCGGCGATAGCAGCAAACGTGTTGGTCGATCGTCGAACAAAGAATGCTTGTCACACTCGTCAACGCTCAATTTAAAGGCTGCACAGAACAATCTAGATAACGTCGCAAACAGCTACCAGCACGGGCTGGAAAATTGTGGAAAGACACACGAGTGGCCGGAATCTTCGAGACAGATCTCGGTGCATCTTGCGCTACAACGAAACTGATAAAGGTGTGCCTCGCGACATCGAGCATTAACAAACAAAGATTGCGGAACTGATACGCGATCCAGAATCAGAGTGATAAGCCTGTATGCCGGCGGCTGTTGAAAAACAACAAATACAGTTTTGAAGGTTTCGCGGCAATAACATGGAGAACATAGAGCATGCTGCAAAAACGGCGAAGCCTTAAAGCGGTGAAGAAATTAGGCACAGGCAAAAATTAGATGTATACGCTAAGGGACAAGGCGGGCGACGTCATCACGAATATGGACAAGACAGTCAAAGTAGCCGAGGAGCTCTATGCTGATCTCTACAGTAACCAAAGTAATCAGGACCGTAATGAGATTGGCGGTAGGGAAAAACAGTCGAACGTTCCATCAGTGACGAAGGACGAGGTTAAGAAAGGCGCAGGTACCACGGCGGCCATCTTGGTAATAGTTTAAATTCTGCCACCAGGCTACGCCTCTAATTCAGGACTGAGAAAGTGCCTACCGGTCTTGCTACCACTGGCCGAGCCACCCAACCTTGGCTTTGTAGAGAAGCTTTCTTTTGTTGGGGGAGGGGGACTTAAAGCCCCGCCGCGCACAGGGGGCAGCGTTCACCTGTTCCTAGCTTGACTACAGCCCTACTGCGGATAGGAGGACTACGGGGGGCTAGCTTGCCTTATTACGGCCGAACGTGCGGCAGTATCGACGCGCACCGCCGCCGCTCGATCCGGCCATGGCCGAATGTGCGTAACGTAAATGAAATGTACGTCGATCATCGCCTCGTTTTATTGTTCATTGTTCTTGATGTGAGTTGATGATACATCGCCGACATACTTTCACGATAGTTCAAGTGGATTCTCAAAAAGGGAAGGTGCTCTACCATGCAAAATATTTCTGTAGCCTACGTATACTATACTTTGACTCGCAAGATGTTTGGACCACTGCAAAAGGCGAGGGCACCCTGTCCCATTCAAATGCGCACTGTAATAGGTAATTGTGCTCCTAAACCCCCCTCGAATTACTGAGGGCGACAGTGGCAGTACAATTGCCTATTATAGGTGGTAGTAGTAACTTATTGAAGAATCAAACAAAAGGAAACAAGAGAGTGCTACCAGACACGGCAACTGCTATTTAAAATCTGAAGCACCCGAGCTGTGACAGGCGAGAAAGCAAAGGTGTAGGGAAAGAATAGCGAGGAGAAGTGCGGAGGGAAGCGACAGCAAGAAAGGACAGGGGGGGCATTGTACATCATTTACAAAATACAAAATGAAAGGAAAACGAGTTCGCGTCGCTTGCGCACAAGTGTCCGACCCTATTATTGTGCGCTGGGGCGAAAAGTGCTCCTTGTCCATGACTACCCGGCCTTTCGCTGTACTGCAAACATTTTGTGAGACGAAGTATACGTCTCTAGCGGTTTCGTCATGAACTTTTGCTGGTATCGACACCTGTATTGAGTCTTTCCTTTCATATCCATCTATTGAGAAAGGAATAAGACAAGGCTGCATACTGTCGCCCTGCCTATTTAACCTGTATGCTGAGTGCATCATGAGGAAGGCCGGTCTGGACGAGTGTTCAGCTGGAGCGAAGAATGCTTGGAAACGTATCAACAACCTTAGATATGCGGATGATACCACTTTAATGGCAGAAAGTGAAGTGGAACTCAAAAGACTTCTGATGCACGTACAAGAAGAGAGTGAGAATTTTGGGCTTAAACTGAAATTAAAAAGACAAAGATCATGGGGTCTTGCCCTATCAAGTCCTGGAGCATCAAGGGACAAGAAGTGGAAGCTGTGACAGAATTTCTCTTCTTGGGCTCCAAGATTACCCTGGAAGGAGACTGCAGCCATGAAATTAAGAGAGGCCTGTTTCTGGGAAAGAGAGCCATGGCTAGCCTTGGCCGCCTAGTAAAGAGCAACGACATTAGATTGCCAACCAAGATCCGTATAACTCGTGCTATGGTCTTTCCAGTCGTGATGTATGGATGCGAGAGTTGGACTGTGAGGAGGGCTGACCGCCAAAGAATTGACGCGTTTCAATTGTGGTGCTGGCGGAGACTCTTGAGATTTCCTTGGACTGCCGGAAGATCAAATCAGTCGATATTGTCGATCATAAACCCTGACTTCTCATTGGAGGGTCAAATTCTAAAGTTAAAACTCAGCTACTTTGGTCATCTGATGAGAAGAGAGGAGTCGCTGGAGAAAGATTTGATGTTTGGAAAGGTTGAGGGTCACCGGAGAAGGGGTGAACGCGATGGTTAGATGGCAACCTCGAGGCGCTGCAGGTGAAGTTATGTGATGTTAGGAAGATAGTGAGAGGGTCGAATTCTAAAGTTAAAACTCAGCTTCTTTGGTCATCTGATGAGAAGAGAGGAGTCGCTGGAGAAAGATTTGATGTTGGGAAAGGTTGAAGGTCACCAGAAAAGGGGTGAACGCGATAGTTAGATGGCAACCTCGAGGCGTTGCAGATGAAGTTTTGTGATGTTAGGAAGATAGTGAGAGACCGGAAAGCGTGGCGTGATAGGGTCCACAGGGTCACGAAGAGTCATACACGACTGAACGACTGAACTGAATATATAAGAAGCGACAAACGTCGGACCTCGGCCAAGATAACACACATGTCCAGCATTTAATGTGTTAGGTGAAAAGAAAATTATAATCTCGCCAACGTATTTTGGCAAATTTATTTACGACTCTGGACAACGCATCATAGGCGCAATGGATGACCGGGGTACACGTGGATACTTTTCTGGTACTTTGTACAGAACCGTCCGCAGCGTCCTGGGAAAACGTGTCGAGAGCAAATGAGGGCATAATGAAAATGGGACATAAACGAAGATGACGATTATGCAAAGCGCGGAATTTATGCAAGTGAGCTCGAATTCTTGCCTGAGGTATTATTAAGAGTGGATCAGAAAACAGAAACTGACTAATGAGTAGGGAGCCTACGCTAAGCATAATAAGGCTTTATTCCGACAAGATCAAGTCCAGAGCCCCAAGTTGCGGACCAACAACAACTCACTGTCGACTGCGAGGCTATCCTGTGCTTGACGAAAGAACAATGAAAACATACTTACTAAATATAGAAAATACTCTCCATCAACAGGTATTCCATCGATAATGCCCACAATGCAAGAATATTTAAGCTACCGTCTCTAGCATTGAACATATCGGCGATCGAAAATACCTCTCCTCCTCCTCTTCTAAAAATTACGGACGCACGCGAAGAATGAAAAATTAAGAAAAAAGTCACGATTGCGCACCACACTGCCCCGTCCCGCCCACGTCACTTAGGACACTCCTAACAAGTGGGTGTACCAGGGACCCTAGCTGGTCACAACGAGAAGGGGCCGGGCGAGGAGGAGCTGCCATAATTTACATTAGCGAGCGTCAGCAGCTGTTTTTCAGAATTATTTTTAAAGTTTTAGCTACATGCTGAGTTCCTAAGTTGAAATCGAATACTCAAAATTAAAATACTACCTTTGTAGATTTCCTGCAGCAGAATAATACCAGGATTAGTATTTTATGGTCCCTTAACCGGAAGACGTGCGGCTATGCTTTTCTCTTCAAGCATTAGAAATGTTGCCCACAAAATCAACGTGAATGTAGACATTATGCTTTACTTTAAACACGCGTTAAAATTAACCAGCCTTTTGCTTGCCTCTTGCCCTGCTTGATAAAGAAATTACATATCGCGACATTCACCCCTACTTCTTAACTTAACACTTTTGGAGTTTATGCTCAAAGTTTTTAATAAGCAGATGCTTATTGATTACTTGTACGCATTTCGGCATGTCTCTGATACAAATGTCTGTTCATCTGTTTTCGGTAATATTTTCAATATAACTGAATTACAATCCCACACCCATCTTAGTTCGCCTAGATAAGTTTAGGTTCCGGAGAGCCTCAGGATACATTAAACACCTTAAAGCAGTGTAGCGTTGTCTTCTGCTGTTGTTCGGAACAGTATAAGGCGGCTCTGGAAGTGCAATATCTTGTAACCAGCGCCAGTATTACTGTTCTCTAGCTGTCCTTTTTTGTACGCCAAAGAATAATCACTAAACAGATCCTAATATTGTCTAGTAGTACAGGACAAATTCAGTTTCACCAGTCAGACGCAATAGTTAATATTATACAGCAACATACCCGGCGTTTATAGTCCCTGCTCCCATGAAGTTTCATCTGTCAGAACTATGCAACGCAGTTCGGCCTAGTTGCTAGTGTCATCTGTAATATAAGACGATGTATTTAACAACGACAGACAAAAATGAACCCTCCCCTCTAAAAAACAAAGCAATAAAACAGCTTCCAGGACACCTTTTTGGTTCATCAATGGAATAATTTTTCTTCGTACAGAGCAAGCTAGTAACCCCTTTATTACAAGCCCAGCAGTAAAAGAAACTGATGGACAGATGCTGTATCTGGCACAGCGGGTAGCCTCCTCATCTGTCGTGAAACGTTCAAGTCGTTGTAGCCTGCTGGTAGGCAGCTGTAGATTCCAGGCATAGAATTGAAAACCTGGCTTAAACACCGGAATTTTAGTGCAGCCCCACTTTCTCCATTCGCGATACGCTGGAAACAAGGTTCCTGTGGTCAAGGAAATGGCGGCTTCCTTCTCTTCAGTTTACCCGTGTTTCGTTCTACTTGTTGCCGCCACTGCAGCAATGCGGGGTCTGAATAAGCTTCATCGCGACGTCCCGGATGCCTTTGAGGTAGGTACTGTGTTCGCCGCGCTTACTGATCAATGTCTGGGCAAGGTATATTAGCCGGCGACATAAAGTAAACCTGCGTAGTTTCCGAAAATTCGAAGCAACTGAACGATAGAGTGATGTATTCGAGGGCCTGCAAGCTAGGTGAACCAACCGAGCAGAGTTAATTGTTCTAAGCGGAGACTACATTTTAGGAAAAACACCTACTTCGCGCTACGTGTCTAAGCCGCACTGTTTTCATATATAAGTATACATTAGGTATTACAAATCTAATTATTAGTGTGTTATTTAATGCGAATTAGGGGGAATGCATATTTAATATATCATTCTCCGAATTAAAGCCTATATCCAGCGTAGGTGAACAAAAACTGCCCATTTTACTAAAATCCTCCTCAGGTGATGTGATGTCTCGTTTTCGAACTAGGATTTCCTTCAGAACGACTTAGGTATTGAGCAAAACACCTGGACGCTATTATTACATCGCCTCACTGGCTCTGAACTCTTCACTATGACTTAGTGGCAAGAGCGCTTGACAGCTTAGCCGTAGGTCCCGAGATCGATTCCGGCTGAAGCTGTGGCGTTTCGACGGGGGCGAAACGCAAGGCGACCATTTACTGCGCGATGTAGGTGCATTTAAAGAACTCTATGTGGTAGAGGCGCTTTGATACGTTAGATGCTATTAACCAAACAAACCAAGTAGGCCGCGAAGAAAGCAGTACAAACGCGGACTTTGTGAACAATTAATCCAAGGAAGGCTTAAAAAATTTATGAACTATCGTTTTTCGGCACCTATTTCCTTCGGGTCTTCCGCTGATGCCAGCGATATAAAAAATAGGTAACTGGCGGAACGGTAAGCGGTACAGCCGGTAACCGGTACAGCCTGCCCTTTCTCAGAGAACATTCACCGAGACCTCGCATACTTGTGAGCGAAATTCACCTTCCCCGTAAACAGTATTGACATAGTGATAGTAGGGGTGAACCTCTTACTACAATGTACACATAAGCATTGGTAGTCTTATAGAAAAGTTGCTAAAGGATCCGCGGCAACCTGCAGTGGTGGTAGGTAGTACAGAAGTACTAGTGTGTCCTAGTGTGCTACTTCGTGCTGTTACGGTAATGAAGAATCATCTGAAAAAAAAATGCTTTCCTGTAAGTAACGTACTGTGTGGTCATTGTCCAGTGCTAGGTATGGGGTGGTCGCATAAGACATCCAAGCTATCGCGTTGAACGTGCGCTCATAAGTGGTGTGAAGGAGCGCCTTACACGTAACCAAAAGGCGGCGTTTTCACTTGCGCACGGCCACAATGTATTTGTCGCAGGTTTGTGTTTTGCTCTCGGGGCCCACATAGCTCCGGGCAATGCATCACGTCACTGCCGGTGACGCTGTAACTGTGCATATAGATAAGTGAATTTGGCTACCAAGCTAGGGACAGTGGTTTCGAGGTACCTGCGCTCTACAAGTATGGCATTGAGAATAAAATTATTTATTCTGGCGAAAATTACGAGAGCATTGGGGAATATACACTGCCGAAATGCGGCAGCCTAAGCGTTGCTGTAGCACACAGTGAATCACGTTTGCTCTCATTACCAACTAAATGTACCGTCTTCGTCGTTTCTAAAATCCTAATTATCACTATTTGCAGCGTCATTGTCATTGCTACTATCATCATCACGGTAGATAAGAGGAGTTAGGATGTGCTATTGACGATCCCGGGTGTAGCGCCTTATTTTCTGCGCTGGTGTTCCTAAAAATGCTCCTTACTGGAAACAGCGCATAAGGCGTTGGCCGACGTCCTCTGATTTCTGAGTATCGTACAGACTTAAATAAAGCTATCCTGCCTCGACTGCCTACCGGTAATGTTGTTTTTTTTTACCGTTTTTCTGCATGATGACCTTAGAGGCCACCCGACCTGAGCACCTGACTTCCGAGACGCCCCCGCACAGATTTTATACCACCGGGATATTTTGTGTATTGGCCAATGCCAAATGAACGACATGTGGTGGTTACCTACGAGAGCAGTCGAGTTTTCTGTCAAATGACTTAGGTGCATGGTGTTTTACCCGGATGCAAAGAACGTCAACGTTAAGCTCCTTTGGCTTCCCCGCTATATGGAGCAACGGAGGATTGTGAAGCTTCAGAACCTTATGTAACAATTCAATCTGTGGAATTTGAAAAGTGGCGGTGCCCAGGGACGGAGAAAAAGGAAACAGCGAACCGTGAAATCTCCGCTCACCCTCAAGGACAAAGTGTCAGCAAGCAGTTTTCACACTCGTAATGTTTATGCGGGACAGGCATTAGTTCTTATCCCAGGGAGACCACCACTGTGTCTCCAATGCAGCCGGCTTGGACATGTACGGCACCAGTGCTGCACGCCTCGATGCACCCAGTGCCGGCGCTTTGGCATACTGTAGAGAACTGTGTCTTGAGGTATGCTGGCAGGCTGCCTCAAATCCAGTGGTCACGAGAAGAGGATGTGGGGTCAGAACACATCATGGATGTGTCAGATGTCGATTTGACAGGTGCGCTAAGCCGTCAACACCAAATTAATTGGGGCCAGCACCTCATATCAGCAAAAACAAAATCTGCAGCGACTGGCCATCTAGAATCCGTGTCTCCAGAGCCAAGACTGCCGCACCTGGGCCCACCTGTGAGCGCCACTCAGAGTACTGTGCTTGCTGCACAGGAACCACCTGTCACAAAAGGACAATGTCTGGATATGCCTTTTGCGGAGTCCGTGGAAACGATACTGCCAGGGAATGCTCGCCAATCCTCCTTCGTAGTTGGAGAGTAATAGTGAGCCAGGTGTGAGGTCAATCGCTATCGTGTCCGGATCTCTGTCGGCTCTCAGTGTGGCTGCGAGCGATGTGCTCCACTCGGGTTCGTGGGTCGAAGCGTTGAGTGTCTCAGAGAAAGACATGGACAACATGGCACCTTAGAGGCGTCCTGCATATGGTAAGCAGGTGTGTATCATGGTGCTGACCAGAAGGCACACTGTGTAAAGGTCACGGGAACGGTGACTTTAAAGAGGAGGGCGATGTCTGCCCGAAAGATCGCCAATTTGACGGCGGGCCACTCCATTCTAGGGGATGGTGTTTATTAGAACAGGTACCAAAAACGACGAGCGTCGAAGCATATCAAGTCCAGACATGGGTATCCTCATGAGATTGAACCCTCATGAGGGCGTCCTCACCCTCACCTCATGAGGATTTGACTCAGTAAGGTGAAGGAGGCAACTGTGCAGAGTTTGAGGGGCGAGGGCTAACCTTCCACGAAAGGTGTAGTTTCTGTAGAAAGAATAAGCACGCGGCAAAACGAAAGGCACGAGTGATCACACACTTTCTCCTCCACTGGGCATGTGTTGTACAGAAAACAGATGTAATGGAACGGGACACAGGCGCTGCAGCTAAAAGAAACAGGAACGAAAGGCACAAAATTGCCACGGCGCTCGTGGTGAAGAAAGATCTCAAAACAACACTAGGGATCTGCAGGGAGTCACCGAGAGTGATGCCGCTGTTTCTAGCCTCACGCAACACGACGGCACCGGCGAAATACACCGGAAGGCGGTTTGTAACTTCTAACGTTTCTTTAACATTCAGGCAAAAGCAGTTTCATGCAAAGAAAGCACGTCCA
>JAJIZL010049136.1:0-25232 GCA_023969395.1 Amblyomma maculatum
AAAAAGCATTACCTTCCACCCCCTTGCGCAATGCAGCATTGATTTTTTTCTAGACTCTTGTCTGTGAATGTAAACTCGCAAAAGCCATAAGGGAGCGTCGTATAACTTCTCGCTCGAAGAGGAAACATACTCTGGACAGAGAGATGCAAAAAAAAAAAAATTGAGAAGGGTTCGATGCTGCTGAATCGAACATGGAGCGATAGCATAAGCTGCGGGTGACCGAACGTTCTTCTTCTTCTTCTTCTGCTTCGCGGCTGTTGAAGGTCATTCATGACTGCGGCCACGGACTATGTGATGGGCCGAATCCTGGCGTAGCATTGCTTTCGCAAAAAAAAGAAAGCCTCTGTCTAGCCGGGATATTCCATATTTATCCCTTGGAGGTCTAAAAAGAGTTTCTGTCACTCTGTTAGTCCAAATGTAGGATTGCGGCCCAAGGTAAAATATTGCAGAAGACTACCTTGCAAAGCACGACATGACTTTTATAATTTCTGCTGAATTTAGCTCATACTGAGCCTATACTACGTGACAAAGAAACCTTTGTGCGTATAGCACCACGCGGAGCAAGCAAAAACTAATTGTGTATGCGAGATTATCTATACTTAAAATAAAATCACATATGGTGCATAGGGCGCCTATTTATTGGGCTACCGACCCTTTAAATTAATGTATCTCGAGATGTATTCTTTTCTTTTCCTCTAAACTGGCGCTAATCATCCGTGTTTTCATAGCGCACTGATCTTTTTTTCAATATGTGTTTATTCATTACTAAAATTCACAAAGTTGGTTGACAGGACAAGTCGATATTTTGTGGAATTCGATTTCAGCGCGGAAAACAAGGATCTATGTGTCGTTTCCATCTTATCGTGCTGCACTTGGAAGCGGCGTTTCCATTAGTGTGCGAGTTTTGCCGGTAACACATAGGTTAATTCAACAAATAAGGATGTACATGGTTGAGGGGAAAGAAGGATAAACGCACGCTCAGAAGCATCTTGATTGTTACCTAGTTTGATTAAAATGCCAGCAGCAGGACAGAGAGAAAGATTAGGAGAAAAGCCTCTAACAAAAAAAAAACTGAAAAAAAAAAAACAATTACAGACGTTAAGCACCGCCTGGTTGCTCAGCCGGTAATGCGCTCAAAAGCTGAACCGTAGGTCGAGGCAGCCCCTTTTTGATAGATGCGACAAAGCACGACGCCATTCCGCTTTGTGACCCAACGCACGTTAACAAACTATAGTATAGCTGAATTTCCAGAGTCCTCATAGCCTTAGTCACTTTAGGAAGTTAAACACTCACGAACGACATCTATTTAAAGTTAAGTATAAAGTTGTTAATAACACATGAAAAAAAAATATATAAATACAACAGTACAGTCATGAATGCAGAAACAATTCATAGCCATTTCTAGCTTGGAAAATAAGTACAACAATAATACATTGCTTAAGATCATTCAGCAAATTAGGCGCGCAATGGCAAAACAATGATTGACGAAATGAGTTTGTGCGTGAAAAACACACAAAAATATTTGGAGCTCAACCTACGAAGGGAGGATTACGATTTGTGTGGTTTACGAAAGTGCCATGAATTCCCAAGTTTTGTAGCGTAAAAATATATCTGCGCGGCTTAGGTTTATTGTGCCTCACTAGGGACTCAAATGACAATGCAGGTTTCATTGCTAATTGTTATTCGCATCTAAGTAAATCTGCTCGAGTTGGTAGCCCGTTCATTTGCATATAATATCGCAACCTGGCCCTCCCAAAACTCCATTAGTTCCCGGCCATGTCATCTGCCAACTAACAGCTTGAATTGGCATGACAGGCTTCAGCCACAATGCTAACACCAAGAGTGCCGATACCGGATTTTTTTTTTCAAGACTGAGACTTTAGCGCTATCTCATTAATGTTCAATACTTATCTTATGAATATAGGGAAATGCATACACCACTGCGTTTGTAGTCTGTTCCACCTTCTATACTATAAAACGAAGAGAAACGTTAAATGCAAATTTTCGCTAGTCAAGGAAGCTTAAACAATTCCCATAAATGTGTGCACAGCACTATGTAATAAAAAAAGTTTGAGAATAGTGCGGGCACCCGCATTGGGGGAATGCATGTGAACGTCATGCGTTGCTTGGCTGCTCCCATAATGACACGGCGACAGATACTATATCAAACGCGTATTTTGTACGTCCTATACTCGTTACGTATTTTTGGTCACCTTTTTTTCTTATGTATGTTTCAATAATACTTCTTTTGATTAATTAGCACCCTTTACACACTTCCTGATCACTTTCACTTGTTTATTCCGCTCTGTCATGTCCAAACACCTCCATTTCCGGTTTTATGACGTCACACACAAAATTCACATAGGACGTCGACATACCTGTTACATTTCCGACGTCCTCAGAGGTCACGTGACCGGAAGTGAGGTACCACGTGACTTGCCTTGCACTTCGACTTTACTCCCTTTGCTATGTCGACGTCTGATTGACTTAATTGTCTATTACTCATTAAATAATGACTCCGCACACAATACATTTTTTCCCAGCGAGATTTTTTTCGTTTTCTATCTATCATTTTCTTATACCTCGTTTCGTTCGAACGTAATCCTACTGACAAACTTCTGGTGACACGACCATGAACACATACCCACTTAATGCTTACGCATTAATATCCTGCAATTGTCTTTCAGTAAGCGGCTCTTTAGGTACCCGCACTTGCGCTTCTGTTTCGATAAGATAAAGTCTGAAGAAATGTACTCGCCTTTTAATTAAATTATGTTATATTGTACATGTGTAAAGGTCATATTAAATCCACGCTCAGCAGAGGAACTTCTTTTGTGATATCAATATTTATAGCGCAAGAAATTGCACACTTGTTTTCAGCATAAAATATTTTGCAGACTATGCTGATAAGCAGGAATACTTACGTGTAATTCATGAGGTGATTCTTATGCTCTTCAAGCGTGAAGAACACCCCAGAATTTACAAAACGTCCCAACAACGGCCCGTTAGTACATGTAGCGATAAAGGCAGCTCAGCGGGTAATGAAACAAATAGCCATTCGATCGAGCTGGGGCAGAAAGAAGCTTTGTATATGCGGCATGCTTAACGACAACAAATACCCGTTGTTTTGTACTGCACGCGTTCTTTTGAAGCTCGGAACCTCCAGGCCTTGCTGTTTGAGGCGCGTCGCGTTTAAGACAGCACCGCACAGTCGGGTCACGTACCTACAATGAAGGATTTGTATAAAGCCCCAACCTGAACGTGAAGACAGCATCTGTATTGCCTTAGGTATTTATGGGTCTTCTGGGTCCCAGTATGACAGGGAGGCCAAGTTTAAGCTTTAGGTTACGTTCCTTCATAGTTAGTCCAGATCCCATGCAGAATCTAAGCCAAAGATCTACAATGGAAATAAAAATGAATTGTGTATTTTTCGAACCCGCGTTCAGCTTTGCGTTCTGTGTTCCACGTTTCAACTGAGCTACACTGGTTCAGACGTTATAGCGCAGCACCTAATCACAGCCTAAATTGTAACTAATTTTTCCTACTTACCGACTTATATTTCAACCACATTATTCGGAAGCGCACATTTGCGGGCAGAAGCGGAGTCCGCAGCAAAATACAAGATCACGCACAACGTCATGAAAAGCAGTGATGTGGGAGTGGGAGGGAGCAAGCTGCAGAGAAGGCATATGGATGACACGTGCAGCGTCGCAGAGAAGGAGCGAAAAAGAGGGCTTGACGGCTCCGCCATTATGACGTCACAAGTGCCTCCGGCCAATGACACAAGTGCCACAACCAGGCGAACAGCGATTAATTACAATAGACGTCATTTTCAAGTATGAGATATTAGCTCTGCTTGTGGGCGACTTTGAGGTGACGTAGAACCTGAACTAGTTGCTGCCATTTAGGCATCGAAATGAGAGGATGCAGCCACAGAACGAAATTTAACCGATCGAATTTTTCTCCCTCGTTCAATGCCGGAATGCAAATGCTTGCTTCTCCCCAAACAATTTGCAAAAATCATTTGTTTTGACATTTTTTCTCAAATTTCGTTGAGTATCACATAATTTGTGCCATTAAAATATACAGAATATTATATTTCATTTCTAGTGATGCGTACAGAAAGCAGATAGATGCGATCGTAGACTTCATTGCCACCATTTTTTAGGGGTTTTTAGGAGAGGGCTTCTCTTTCATGAGGCGGGCGCTGAGCAGAGCAACGGTTTCAGCGTTACCTGCAAGGTTAGGGCACGGTTTCGTGATGCAACCACTTCATGGCTACTTACATTCTCACCTACTGCAGATGCAGTTTTTTTGTTTTTAGAGCTAAAGCTGATAGTGTATTGGCGTAGCCCTATAGCCTTGCATTGTGTATTGTTATCCAAACCACGAAACTTAGTTAGGTAATGAAATAAATAGCCTTGATATTTCTATCAATTCATTTTAATCAAAGGTATAGAACTAAAATTCGTGCTGAACCAAACACACACCGCATGGCAATCGTGCAGAATGGCAGACGGTGATCTTAGTGTAGTTGAGAATATAATAGACCAGAAGGTGACTGCCATGAAAAAAATGCGAAGTTGGAGCCACTAAAAGATGAGGCTGCACACTGACGCTGAGGATGGCTGCCACGTTGGGAAACGGGTGGCCGCCCACCCGCTAACGTACTCTATATGACGACAAGAAAAAACATAACTGTGTGAGAAAAAAAAAAAAAAAAACGCTATGGGATTTCAGCGAACATCAACGACAAAAAACGATCGGGTTGCGTAGCCTGAAAACATGATGTATGTGGGAAACTTGCGTAGCGTAACGGCTGAACATAAACTGTAAGAGGATTCGTTAATTTCGGAGCAAATTCACTAATTTTGCAACATAATGTTTTCCTCCGTTGCAGTTAGTGTAGCAACACTCTGAGACGCGTCATTTTCCGTTGCTTACGGTGCATTATAAGATTTACCGCTTTCGATTGAGATGCCAGTCAACATTTTCAACGGCAGTTAAGTAGACGAGAAGTTCAAGGCAAAAACGCAGATTCATCCGTAGACATCAGTTTAAGCTATCATTTGCTCCGAGCGCACTATATTTTATTCAATGAAATATAATTCGATGCTCACTCTTTTGGACTGTGCATTTTGCAGGTACATCAAGGATGCACCTAAATATCCGGCAGACCCGTGGATCAAAGGCAAATGAACGTCAAAAAACGGTCACCTAAAAACAAGAAGACAGCAGTACTAACTAAATCTGACGTTTACTTTGTAACGTCGCTTACCTAGCGATATTAAGATGAATGTAGATTCTGATGAAGCCGGAAGTAATGAGAGAACACACTAAAGCGTTCAACAAAATGCTACATTTCGGAGAACAACAGAAATGGACTTTCGTTTCTTATGCCATCGGGGAACTGGGCGCCCGCCTCAGAAAGTCAACTCGATGTGACTATCGCGAAAATGACCGTTGCCCGTCAGACAAGGCTGAGCAAAGCAAAGCAGAAACGGGAGGCAGTCTCCTGTTCAATTTGTCTTACTTTGGCTGTAACCACTGCACACTGGCAGAGCGTATTGCACAACTAAACGGCGTTGCGGAACCAGGCATAATATAGGGAAGACCGCTTTTCTGGCAGATTCAGAGACACTGACCAGCGCATGTAGCAATAAATGCGTACACGTGCCTAGAACATATACCATATTTTATGGTACATGCCCTCCGATGTAGAAAACGGTAAGGCGTTAAAAGCTTTTTTTACCCATCATGCAGAATGGTTCGCCCTCCTGTCACCCCGCTTTCGTAATTGTTTTCTTGACATGAGACGCCCAACACTGCTTCTGCAACGATTTTTTTTTTCTTAATGTTCATGTTTGTCCTTGGCTTTAATTCGTGAGGCTAATTTAAGAGCCATTTTACAATACATAATATTAAAAACAAAGCATAATTACGAACAGTGCCAGGCGTAAATTTTTCATATATTTTTTTATTATTTTATTTTTAATAATTGTACCCTCAGGGCTTAAAAAAGCATTGTAGAGAGAAGCGGCAGAGGTACAATTGGTACAGTAGAAATGGATTGAAGGAATGAAAATGGAGGAAAGAACAACAACAAGCAACAAAAGTACACTTATTTTAAACTCACTTGTAAGTTGGAAAATGTCAGATAAATTTACCGGAATAGGTACTTGCATGTAAGATCAGTTGTTTCTTTACCAATATATCTAGGAATGAAGTACACCAAAAATGAACGGGATGTGCGAGCAATAAAAATTTTTACAGTGAGGTAAGTGAAATGCGAAAGCTATAGTTGTCGGTGATAGCGATCACGTCAGCAGGTAAGTTGTTCCAGTCATGGCAAGTTCTTGGTAAAAATGAGCTTCCATACGTCATCGTGTTTTGGCGAGGAGTAGCAACTTTGTAGCGATGATCTACACGTGCAGAAACATAAGGGCGTGTATAAGAAGGCTCGATCTGAGATGGTCGTTGCGGTGATAAATCTAATGAAAGCGGCAGATACGGGAATCTTTCGACGGACAGTATGGAGCGGCATGTTTAATCACTTTCATGTTAGTGACGCTTGCAGTGCGGCGATGATTGTTGACGATAAAATGAGCTGAGCGATTTTGTATACTCTCCAGGGTGTTATTTAATGATACGTGGCCGGGTTCCCATATGGAAGAGGCGTACTCAAGGTTCTGTTGGACATATGTAGTATACAATTGCTTTTTCAGTGAAGATTGTGCAAGTGAAAAGTTGGTTTCAAGTACTAAAGCACGCGATTGGCTTTGGATGTTATGTAGTTAATGCGGGTCTTCCAAGAAAGATTATTAGTAATATATACGCCGAGGTACTTATATGCTGAAACAGAACTCAGTGGGGAATGATTAATAGAGCAGCTGGGACAGGGTGACTGACTGCGAGACATTCGCATTGCTTTGCATTTCGTAGCGTTCAGTTCCATTTGCCAAAGAGAGCACCAAGAAACGATGTTATTTAAGTCGCTATGAAGTAATGTCATATCAGAATCATGAGTTATTTTGCGGTAGATTACGGAGTCATTAGCGAAGAGACAGATGGATCTAGAGACATAATTGGGTAAGCGATTATTATAGATAAGAAAAAGTAATGGAGCCAAGACTGATCCCTGAGGTACCCCTGATTGGGCAGGTACCTGAGGGGAGTCCACATCGTTAGCTGTAACATATTGGGTGCGGATAGACAAAAATGCAATTATCTAGTTAAGTACTGCAGATCGATGTAAAGACGATTGAGTTTTAGAATACGAAGTTGATGGTTAATCTTATCAAATGCCTTGGAGAAGTCTAGGAAAGCACAGTCAGTAACAAACCCTGAATCCAAAAAGGAATGAAGATCATTAGAGAACGTCATGCTGGTAGGAGTTGAAAACTGGATAGATTCAAGAAAGTTAACAAGGTTGTGAAGATCACGTGCTCAAGTAATTTGCAAGGTATTGATGTGAAGGATTTCGGCCGATAGTTTTATGGTTTGCGCAAGTCGCCAGATTTGTAAACAGGGAAAACTTTTCCTGTTTTCCACTATTTTGGTAAACTGCTCTCATTAAGTGATTTAGTAAAAATGAAGCTTATAGAATAGAGCAGAGCAGTATTCATACCATTCTGTAGGAATTTTGCTGTGATTTCATCAACACCACATGACGATGTTGGTTTCAGCTGACTAATGATAGCTCTGATTCCGGCCGGATCAAGTGCAATGGGGTCAATTTGGAGAAAGTGACCATAGGGAAAAGTCGGGCATTGAGTGGCTGTGGGGCTAGAGAACGAGCGGGAAAAAGTGTCATTTATTAATGCAGCACATAAAGGTCCTGAAACCTGTTCGCGAGATTCATCAACCAGGGTGATTGTTCGACCGCTGGAGCCCTTGACAATGTTCCTAAATTGTTTAGGATTTTTCTTTACTAGGGAAGGAAGCGTGACGTTAAAGAAGCTTAATTTCTCTTTTTTCAGAGCGTTTACATAGCTTTCTGCTGCCATATTGTATGCTGACCACTGGGTAGGGCTACAATTTATCTTAGCTTGGCTTAGCTTAGCTGCTTTTTTATTAGATAAGCGATTTAGATAAGTATTTTACCAGAGGGCGTTAGATGACTGATGGATCGTTCTTAATACAATATACTTCTTAGTCAGATGGGGAAGTTTACTTTTAAAGGATGACGAACGTTAGGCAACCGAAAACCTCGAGTAGACTGGCAAAATGGCGTCGAGAAACGAGGAAAGCTCCGGGTTAATAGCATCGAAGTTAGCATCGAAGTGTAAAATGTACCACATGGCAGCGCGTTTTGTGAGCCGGAAAGCGGCGCGATTGTAGCACTCACACGCATGACTGAGTAAAGCGCTGCCAGATTTACGCCTTCTGCTTTGCGTTGCTGCTGGCTCACAGATAACCACCAGCGGTGTTATCCGACGCGCCGGAAAAGCACGCTCTCAACAATCACTGCGCTTACTTCCCACACAACCAGCAGCAAAAAGCAAAGCGCTGTAGTGAGTAGCGCAGAAGGGGCGAATGCGGCAGCGCTTTACCAAGTCGCGGATGAAAGGGCTGTAACTTCGGTGCGTACAGGCGCACGAAGCCCGCAGCCACATTGTATTTTTGTAAAATTCACGAGATTTTATTGTTTCCGAATAGAAGAGGTAGCGCTAGTTAAGACTACATTACTGAAAACATCCGGGTCGGTCTATTTTCGTGGCGCTTGACAATTTTGCTATTCTCATCTAGGCATTTAGAGCGATATTTAAATAGTTTGTTAGTTAACGTCGACTAGTTATTCAAGTAGGCGGGGATAAATAGGGGTACTTTACATGACTCCTGACAACACTGCCTTGATTTCAATTGAAGGTAACGCTCAGGTTTTTAAAAATTTTGATCCATCTTAGCTAAGACACCCTCTCTCTCTATGTGTGTGTGTGTGTGTGCGTGCGTACATGTGTGTGCGCGCGCGCACTAGTATTCAATTTTACTGTTAGAATAACATTCTTCAATGCCTAAAATCTTCGTGTGTTCAATATATATAATTTTTGTTTCGTGTTCTATTTCACTCTTAAATACTAAGCTCCCAGACAATAGAACGAAAGTCTAAAAAAAAAGGTAAACAACACATCTTGGGTCCGAAAGTCGCTGACTTGGTGCGACAGTTGCAAGATATATAAGTAAAAAAATTCTTATTAAATAAATGTTTGTGTGCTTCTGTTATTTTTCTCCGTCCACAGACAAATAACATTACCCAAATTACTGTAAGGCACTTATAGAAAATAAGCTCAATCAGAACGGTGAAAACAATTGAAGGGGGGGGGGGGGCGGAGGGGATCTTCAATAAAGCACACCTGGAATCTCAAGTCTGCTCCCTCGAATAACAGAAGCGCGAGCACCAGCGCCGCAGAAAACGCGTCTCGCCATCCGTTTCTAACTGGCCGGCGCAGACTCTGCATTGTTGCAAGCTCATTGCAACTCCAAATACATGCTGATATACACCCTGTGCAACACTATATCAAACAATGAAATGCAAGCTGCGGTCCGTCCTGCACAACGACCGTTGTGCCATAATGCCAAGCTAGAAAGCACACAACATGCACGTGTTAAGGCTTCCTATATCAAACACTGATATACAAGCTGCGGTCCATCCTGCACAACGACCATTGCACTATAATCCAACGAACGATAAAAGCGAATACAGTTGCAGAATTTTAAGTAATTTTTGAATGCTATCTTTTAAAACATAAGTAGGCTTCTTAAACAGCTTTCAAAGGTATGAGGCTCAGCGCAGCGATTATGCCTCTGGGCAGCTTTCCGCTAAAAAGTAGCGCCGCGCTGTTTATTCTGCAAGGAGCTTTTATTCGCCATTAAGTGCATGCTTTAAGGAATCTCGCTTAAGCAGGTTTAGACATGTTTGTTGTAAGTTTAAAACACCGGCGACTGCGTTTCAATGGAGGTGAAACGGAGTGGCGTCACTGTGCTGTTAGTTGTCAGTGCACGTTAATAAGAATTGTTTCACAGGAATGGAAAGGCGCAGTATGTGTCACGCTTGTTTCTGTGGACACCTAACCGCGCCGTAAGGCAAGGGAGGAAGGTGGGAGTTAAAGTGGATAGAGAGAAAGAGGAGCCGTGGTAGACGGCTACGGAGTAATTTAGACCACCTGGGGATCTTTAACGTGTGCTGAAATCGCACAGCACACGGACGCCTCTTCTTTTCGCCTCCATCGAAACGCAGCAGCCGAGGTCGGGTTCGAGCCCGGATACTCCGGCACAGTACTCGGGCGTCTTACCAATGCACCACCTCGGAGGGGCTCAGTGCACGTTAAAAAAGCCTAGGTTGTTGTGACTTTAGGAAGAAGGAAAAGAAAAGGCACGGGCCTGCTACTGGCTCCGTAGCTGAGTCACCTCCGCTGTCTTGTGCGGAAAGAAGAGAAAGAAGAAAGAAAAAGAAGAGGGAGAGAGACATGCGTCGCAACAGCCGTCGTCCACGAAGCGGTGGCGGGTGCAATGACGGCCTACAACAAATAAAAAATTCGGTGGCAACCAACCCCCGCCGGAAGTGGTACCAGTCCCAATTTGTACCAGTCTCTGCCCTCAATGGCGAGGAGCAACCTACTTTCGAGCTGAAGCTCTCCCCAAAAGTCCAGATGGCAGAGTCTTTCAATACGGCGTCTCTTATAGCCTGAAACGCTTTGATACGTTAAACCCTACAAACGAAACTAAACATTAATGCACAACCATGGTTTAAAGAGGCTAGCGAGTGCCACCGGCCCCGAGCCTTGCACCTACAGTCGATAGGCATGAGCGCACCCGCAAAACAATCGATAGCGTCACCATCGAGAGACATTCTGAAGGACGCTGGCTCCGCGTTTCGCATCTGAAGACGGCACACGCGCCGAGCCATTGATAATTGTCATTGACATGCAGATCCCCTTCGCAAACTCGAAGCGAGCGAACTGCGCCGGGTCCGCTCATTGTACACGCAGCGAAATGTCACGTGGCATGACGTTACGTACACTCTTTCGCTGCACCATAAAGTACCGCAACTGCGAACGCTTACGGCGTTGTCGTGGGCACTGCATCCGTGTGGAAAAGAACGGATAGAGACTACAAATCAGCCGTGTTCGTTCTCTACGTAGACGTGGGCAACCATAGTGCGGAGAGCCGCTGCAGCCTTCTGCCGATGTAGAAAAATCGGTAGCATAGCAGCATACTAGTATCGCGCTACGAGAGGCGTAATCAGCGATGCTTAGTTCTACGTTTTAGAGCAGAGCTCTTTGGCGCACGTTCCTATATTTCGCGGAGTCACCGTTATCCCTCGTAGAAACCTCCATAAGTAAAATAAAATATAAAGAAATCCTCTCTCCACCGGGAATTGAATCAATATGCCTTGGATCTGCGGTCGAGCGCTTTAACCACTGCGCCACGTACGGGAATCGTGGATTGTTGGTTGGTTGGTTCACAGGAAGAGAAAGGTGCAGTATGTATCACACTTGCTCTGTAGACACCTGAACCGCGCCGTAAGGGAAGGGAGGAAGGGAGGAAGGTGGGAGTGAAAGTGGAAAGGAAAAAAGGGGACCCGTAGTAAAGGGCTACGGAGTAATTTCGACCACCTGGGGATCTTTAACGTGCTCTGACATCGCACAGCACACGGACGCCACTTCGCTTCGCCTCCATCGAAACGCAGCCGCCCTGGTCAGGTTTGAACCCGCGAACTCCGGCACAGTAGTCGGGCGTCTTACCACTGCGCCACCCCGACGGGACGAGTCGTGTAAGGCCTCATTCTCACAGCCGGTGCTCCTCTCCGTCGCGGCGGAACCGGCGAGGACACCGCACGACGGATGGAGCGGCGCGATGTTCAAACAGAAAGGGCCGCCGGACGCCGTCAAACCTGTTCGGGCGGGGCTTCGCCGCTCCCACGTGACTCTACGTCAGAGCGCTTTTTTTTTTCTCCTGCAAGAAAAAAAAAATACGAAGGGCGGCTGCCCTCCCTGCAGCGGTGGAAGTTGTGTACTCTGCGTCTGTACGGGAAAAAAAAAAAAAAAGAAGCGTGCTGTCTCACGTGCTCTAGCAGCAGTTTGGAGCTAGAAAGCGTTTTCAATTAAGCTTTGGTAACGGTACAAACACCACGCGTACTGTGCCAAAACAAATGAGTATAATTATAGCAAGCATGTATTAAACCGCAGAAAGTTATGCTCACTCCAATAAAATTATTCTTTGCAATCAGCACAATCTTTATCTCAGCTTTGGTAACGGTATAAACACCACGCGTACTGTGCCAAAACAAATGAGTATAATTATAGCAAGCATGTATTAAACCGCAGAAAGTTATGCTCACTCCAATAAAATTATTTTTCGCAATCAGCACAATCGCAGAAAACGTAATGAACTATTCTATCAATAAAAGAATTGTTCGCGACAACATGGCAAGATGGTTTTGATACAAGTATTAAAAAATCAACTTAGAATGGCGCCGACTGAAATATTTCACGCAAATCTGTCGGAAGTCGAGGTTAGCTGTGACGTCCTGCATATTGCAAAATTAAATAAAATCGGCATTTTTTGTTAGCCTCTTGTGCTTTGATGCTTCAATAGCTGTACGCAACTCCACGCAACTCAAGAATGCTATCAATAAAGGCATTGTTCACCAGCAATGAAACGTTCCTGTCGATATCACCATTCGTGATATTAAAAGGTAGCGCTTAATATTTCGCTATCGCCTGCAAGTGCAAGCAATGCGCGGCTTCAAAAGCGGTGGCTTCCTCTTGAAACGCAGTTTCGTCACAGCTTTTTTTTTTTTTTACTTGCTTTCTTAGACCTCCTCCCCTTGGCGAAGTTTTCTTGCCGCGCCATTTACCCGCTGTTTGCATTTTTTTTCTCTCTCTCTCTTTTCTTTGTTCAGTTTTGTCCTCTGCTCCTTTCCTCACCTCGCCCATTACCTCTTCCTTTCCCTTATTCACCTGTGTGGCAGTCGTTTTGATTTCTTCTTTACTGCCTCGAACCTTGTTTGTCACTCCGTACTTGTTTTTGGTTCTGGCTGTGTCTATATAATGGCTCTTAGCTTAACTTGTGAGCCGCATGCTTTACATGAATTCAATTTGTCAAGAACCTGTTCTGCGTTTGGATTGACTTAGGTTGGTGAGAAAAACTACCAGATTAACTATTTGCAACGAGGTGCCGTTTGCGTAGCTCCAAAATGAAAGGCAGTGAAATTCCAATTATGCTACTTGAAAATAGTGTTACCTCAGCATCTCAGATAAAAAAAAAAATTACCCGTCTCTTATATTCCGCTTTTAGTGTCGCGGCTTCTCGCAGCAGTTCAGAGTTGGAACGCCTTTTTATGTCAGCCTCAGTACAAACACCGCACGTACTACGGAACAACAAATAGGTACCGATATATATCAAGCCAGTATCCAAGCTCAGCATGAATGCGCACATCTATATTATTACTCATGGCAGTCAGCGAAATCGAAGAAATCTATAGGAACATATATAATAACTCTGTCATCAATAAAGGAATGAGTCGCCAGAACTTGCAAAATTTCTTTTGATACACCCATTCAAACATACAACTGAAATATCGTTAAGTTTTGCAGAAGGTCATGTTTAGCTGCGACACCCGGTGCATTAAAAAAAAAGAAAAAAGAAACGGCAGCTGTTGTCTTCTTGTCAGCGCGCGCTTCGCGGGGCGCCAAACAGGAGGGCAACCCCCGCTTTTTTTTTTCTCTGTGCTCGCACACCGCCGTCTGCATGCGAGCCCGCGATGGCCGCGCGGCCGCTCCGCCAGCGCTCGCTCGGTCGCGACACGCAAGCCATGACGTTGAGTCACGTGAGAAAAGCGAGCGCGCTCACTGGTCCGTCTTTCGTGGGGCGGAGTCCGCCGCTCGCCGGACCGGCGGCGCCTTGGAGCGAAACCCCACGGCGCCGGCCACCCGATTTCGGGGAGTACTGGCACCATTCACTCCTCTTCTCGGGCGAGCGCCGAGGCGACGGAGGCGACGGAGGAGAGAAAAACCGGCTGTGAGAATGAGGCCTAACGCACATCACAATTCTCGTTGTCTACCGCGAGGATGATAGTAACAATGACAATGACGCTGCAATTTGTGATAATGACAGTAATAACATTACCAATAATAAGAACAGTGCATTTAGTTGACAATGATAATTAGAGTAAACGTGATCCACCGCGTACACAAGCAACGCTTAGGCCTTTGAATTTATGCAGTCGAGAATAAACAGTGCTCCCGAAAGTATAAAGCACAGCTCTTTGGCGCCAGCTCCTGCGTTTCGTAGCGTCACCGCGGCCCCTCGTAACCAGCTTGAGCTGCTGCAGAACGTGTGACAGATACTGTGCCTTCCCTTTGATGTAAACCAATTATAAGAAAAATTTGCAGGACGCTTAAGCTTCGCCTTCAAGAGTGGAACGCGATAGCGTTATTGCAACTCGTTCGCACCGCCCACTCATTCGCTCGGTATGCTCTTGAGTCACACAAAGACATAGTTTTCATACTCAACACTTCTAAGTGCACTGTACAACTTTTTTCTAATTATTTGTTCAAACAAGTGCTTCTCACAATCTACATTATCGCACTGTGTTGTGCACACTACAACGTTTTTTGCTCCCGTGTTCCTTTAGAGTTCACACGCACTGAGTATGTCGGTCAATCAGCACACACATACACACACACCAAACTGGCATTTTCATTCATCGTAGTGTAAGACATTTCGGACTCCTTCAAATCGCTCTTCTGGCATGACGCACCTGGATGAATGTCGTTCGTTGTCTTCAAGAGCACTGTCATCACGTTATAACCCGTGAGGGTGCACGGCGAAACGTCAGGGGCGAGTGGCGCGTCACGTGTCGGGGCAGCGCCGCACATTGCAAGGAGGGGTTCTTCTGTGTTTGCCGCAAGATGGCTCTGCATGTGCGCGGAGCGCAGAAGAAATGTAGCGGAAACGTACTTCGCTACTCGTGTAACTGCGACTTCTGTAAGTAACATGTTCATAATTACCGATATACACCGCAGTATAACGTTCTACGGCACGTTTCTAAGGCAACACCGCATTCAATAGAAGCTCTTTTGTACCGCTTTCAAGCATCGCACTCGTGGCCGAGTTGGGAACCATTCCATTGTACAGAACCTTATACTGTGAAGGCCCAGGGAAAGATGTGCTAAAACGAGTTAAAAACATGACTGTTGCACCGGGCGTAAAAACATTCTTTTTTAAATTGCATACAGGAACCCTCCCAGTGAAATCATGGATGGAAGAAAAGGGCATTTCTGTACCTTGGGGCTCAAACTGTCTACTATGTAGGAAACCTGAAACAGTTGAGCACGTGTTCCTGGATTGTTAAGATGCGGTGTTTTACTGGGATGTGTTACAAAGGATACTTAAAAAAGACCTGCCATTGACGCCACGTGGAATTCGGCCCTTGACAACTATTAATGATGATTTTCAGTATGGCCTCATCATACTATTGGGCCTTCACAGTATTTTGAGGAGTAGGATGGCTTACAGACACTGTGATGTCGATGCACGATCTGTATGTGATTATTTTGTTGAACAAGTGTATAAACTAAAAGAAATTTTGAAGCAGCAAGACGCTGCGGAGGAGGTCTTGAGTCTGACGGGCGAACTTGTGGTAATGAAAGTCCATTAGACACGGTTGTCAGCCAAGGGGCATGGCAACCACGAACTTTTACTGATGTATTTGTACCAATTCATGCAAAAAAAAAAAAAAACAAGTGGCTGAGTGGTAGCGTCTCTGTCTCACACTCCGGAGACATTGGTTCGATTCCCACCCAGCCCATCTTGGAAGTTGCTTTTTATTTATGAAGTGCATGCCGGGATTTATCGCTCACGGCCAATGCCGCCGACGACATCGGCTTTTCTGCGACACGAGCTCCTTAACGCTATCGCGTTAAAATATGAAAAGGCCGCGGAATGCAAAGATGGTGCTACAGAGGCTCGCTACGACACTAGCAGCTTTCTCCCATTACTAAGTTGAAGCCATATTTAAACCCCCACCATTTTGAACCGATAGCTTCACTACGCGAAAAAAATTAGATGTGGCTTAGCTCTGGTTATGCCTGAGAGATTGCTAAAGCAATACCTTCCTGGCTGCGCTTGGCTCTGCTGGTGGGTTGGCATGGCTTCGCCTTCTGTGCAACTAAAGGATTTACTCTGGACACAACATGGTTTTTACTGTTTGTTTATTATAATGAACACGCTTTGGTGGTCGGTAAAGTAATGACTCTTGGTCTGAACACAGGTAATTACATAGTCGTCCGAATGTCTATACATCACCAAGTCAAGACTGCTACCCCATTGGGTAGTACTCTCGCTCTGCACTACTCATAGACGATTCTTCGGCATTCAGAGAGTCCATAAAATTACTCTCGCTCACTGAACTTGTAGAACGCCGCCGGGCTCGCCATTCTGCGGCCTAGGCGCGTAGCTTAGCCAACTGCTCTTGCCTTTCTTCATCTGTCTCCTCGGCACGGCGCCAGCGGTTGCGCGCAGCACGTCGCTCCAGCGACACCTTGTACAACTCCTCAGACATGACTAAGCGGAGCGTGCCTGCGGCGCCCCGTTTATCCTCTCCTAGCGAGCACCCTCACGCGGCTGGCCGAGGAGGCCGTCACGTTGTAGCTGCCGCGCTGAGCGAAGGAACGACTACGGCCGAAGAGACGAGTTGGGGCCCCTGCTCTGCTCTGGTCTTGACGTCACGCTGTCACGTGGTGCTCCGGAGCGAAGAAACGACCTCGACCGACGGCAGAAATGTGCTAGCAGTATTGCTTTCGCAATAAAAACAATTGGCAGTGGCTTAGCTCAGCTATGCTGGGATATACAAGGACTCTGGATATACGCAGTGTGAAGTATGTTTCCCTGGATGAGCTTGTTCTAGTCATCTCTGCTTAGAAATGGGGTCGCTGCTCCTTGAACTACTGGGCTGGGACTGGCAAAAAGCATGACCTATGAGTACCAGCCCGGCAGGACCAACAATGGGGTGGCTGCTCCTGAACCTACGAAGCTGGGACAGGTAGGTTACTGCTGCTTGCGGTTGGAGCTAGTCTGCCCCCATCATTTTATCGGTTGCAAGCCGCCATTGCACCTGCTACAGTTTCGGTGGTGGACGACGGCTGTTGCTACGCGCGTCTTTCGCTCCCCATTTTTTTTTCTGTTAGGCAATGTGTACGTTTTTGATTGCATAAAAATAGAGATACAGTCGTGCCCCGTCAATATGACCCCCGTTAATATGGACGACCCGAATTATGGACAGTTTTTCTGGGGACGAAACCTTTTCAATGTATTTATGCCTCGTTAATATGGAAACTCGCTGTCCGGACAATGGACAGGGGAAGAATTCACGCCTCCACTTGGGCCCATGTATTTTGTCTCGTTAATATGGACAGTGCTTGAAAAAAAGCAGAGTAGTCCGAAAGCAAGTTAAAGAAGGGTGCGCCGCCCGCAAACCTACGCGACACCCGATACGGCGGGATGCCTGAACGAGTCCTGTGGGGTTGGAAAGAACCAAAGCGGGCGTGTCGCCGTTTTAGAGGTGGGGAAGCGGGGGGGGGGGGGGTGGAGCGCAAGAGCGGAGAGGAACGTACTTAGCAAACCGAGGGTCAGCATAAGAAAGACCCCGAAAGGGGGGAACCAGGAGATTTCTGGGTGCAGCGGAAGTGCCGCTGCAGTCGGGAAAACAGCAACATGTGGTTGCAATAAATTCTGCTGAACGTGAACAGAGAGGCCGGTAAAAGCGTAAGAAAGACAAGTGCCTACAGTGGCGGCGTGAACTGAAGTTTTCTTTCCCAAAGTGTTGCATGAAGCCGTTAGCGCTTTTCGGTGAGAGTTAGGACACACTCACAAAGTAGAGCGACAGAAGAAAGGCGACGCACAAGCACGCAACCGGGACCGGGCGTCCCGTCCTGGACGCGCTTCCCTCTCATGCTCCTGGTTTTCGTCCCTGTTGTGCTGCCGAATTGCCAAACTTTGCACAGTAGGCGGTCCGCATGTCGGCTTCGCTTTGAGTCAACGATGCGGCCTTGACAAGGTCTGAGCTCATCGTAGTCGGCTAGCCATCGTCCTAAACTGTACTTCAGCTTGCAGTGTTTGTTTTATGGGAACACGTAAAAACGGCGCCAAGAAGATGGGACGTTTGATAGCCCTCTGCTTAGCAGCTTCGCAACTTGACTCCCTTGCTTCCTTACAGAATCAGTACAAGGCAAAAAAAGCAAGAATCAGAAGAACGGAAAGGCATAAAGGTTAACTAGGCAAAAAAGTGCACAGCATCAGGAGCCTGTAAACCTCAACTTGAGTCTGGCTTTAGGCATGGCGGGAGTTAAACGCAAAAGAACAGAGCGGAACGTAGGCGCAAAGAAATTTGTGAATACAAGCGGCAAAAGCCATCTCAGTCAATCCAAGCATCGAGGGACTAGCATCGACAGCTGTTCTCGCCTCAGGAGAATCTCAAGCAGCTACTTAGGGCTACTTTGCTCATTTTGGAAGTGGCGGTGATTAGAGAATCAGACGCTGATTCATCGGCCAGTGAGGAGTTCGTGCTCGAAAGTTCGACCAACACAAAGCCCAACATCATGGGTGTCATGGTAAGCGAGTCGCTTCAAACTGCACTAAATTTTTTCGAAGACAACAATGACAAGAATAATGCACTCAAAATTGCCGGTGTTCTGTGAAATTTTGATTCTAGTGCACACCGTTATGTACAAAAGCAGTCGTTAATTACAATTCTCTTTTCTCAATAAAATCCTTTTTGTTTTTATTCTTGACTCGTTATTTTGGATGACTCGCTTTATGGACAGTTTTGGTCGGAAACCAAAGTGTCCATATTAACGAGGCACGACTGTATTCTATTTTGAAGCACCGACACCATTAATATATACACAGTAACACACTGCAATAAATTAGTGCGATGTCTAAAGCGGAACATTGGAATTTTTAATCATGTGTAATGAAGAATACCTGGCGCCAGCATGCCGGCACGAGACGCGAGCTCCAGTTGATCTAGCCAGGACCTGCAAGCGGTTATCTTGTCCTAGCCCTAGAAAATAAGCTCGCCCTCCATATAAAGCTCGTTATAATCATGATGTAGGGTACAAAGATTGATCCTCGGGTGCGCAGTCGTACCCTTGGTACCACGATGCCATCTGACGCCATCCACTGCTTCGTGGTGCCAATTCCCAGCTCATCTACTCTGCGACCCCGCCGGGGTGGCGCAGTGGTTACGGCGCTCGACTACTGTTCCCAAGGATGCGGGATCGATCCCGGCCTTGGCGGCCGCTTTTCGATGGAGGCAAAAAGCAAGGCGCCCGTCTGCTGTGCGATGTCAGTGCACGTTAAAGAACCCCAGGTGGTCGAAATTTCCGGAGTCCTCCACTACGGCGTCTCTCATAGCCTTAGTAGCTTTGGGACGTTAAACCCACAAACCAACCCATCATCATCTACTCTGCGGCGGCCTGTACAGTGCGAGTTCCTATTCGGGGCGGTCCCCACATCATCGCATCCTTCGTTCTTTCATCATGCTCTCACGACGTCATCTTGGGCTGGGTCTTTCTATCCCAACATCAGGCCGTTATCGGTTGTACTCATGATGAAGTAGCACTGTTTCCCCTCTGTGATGCCGCGATGACCGACACTCCTATTACGTGTGCCAAACTCACTGTGGTTGGAGATATATCAATCCCGCCATGTTTCGCCATTCTTAAGTCTGTTTTTTCTGACGCTCTTTCGACAAGCCTGTCATCTTCACGTCTTTCGAGGCCTTCACGCATCGCCAGTGTCTACCCCGGCCGTTTGCCGTGCTTGTTGAAGCTGGCTGCAGCTCCATGGCTGTCATCAATCCAATTCAATTGCTGGTTCACTTTTCTTCCCGGCGAGTGTCTGGTACATGTACAGCCTTTTGCCTCTATGCTGGAATGCTACAGCTGCGATGATAACCCTTTCCACATACCGGTCGCTCCGCTTACTGCTATTTCGTGTAATCCATCTCCTAGGAGACATTTTCGCCAGCTTCATTGAAAATAAGCTCACGACGACTAAACGGACCCAGCTCCTTGCCCTACTTGACCAGTTTCTTTCCTCCTTTGATTTATTACATCCTAGCGTAGGCCCAACATCCATTGTTACCCATCGGATCGATACCACGCTGCGTCAAAGACATTATCGCGTTTCCGCGATAATGTCATAATTATCGACGATCAAGAGGCCGACATGCTTAAGCATGGCATAATTCAACCTCGCACAGTCCTCGGGCATCCTTCTTCCTCTTCTTTACACATGTATTATATTTTTCAGTACACACAACTTCCATGCGCAGGCTCTGTGACGCCGGGTAGAGGACGCGAAGACCGCGCCTAAGGCTCTACATTCCCAAATGGCAAGGCCGAGGTAACCAGATGGCCACGGCAAAGGAAATTGAGGAACGGCGAACTTTGTTCTTGACCCGTGGCTGGTGCAAATAGCAGGTAACAAACGACAAATAACAGGACCTCCGATGTGTTACGAGGAAGATTACTGACACAGCTTCGCACTGAGGTGCGACCAAATGAAACAAATGAGGAAACAGTCCCGTACGGCTAGAGCTATGTTTTCGGCGTTGTGGTCTGGGGGAGGAGAAGAAATAGTGGATGCACCTGAATCAGTCACAGAAAGAGTTCCTGAAAAAAAAACGAAAGATCAGTAAGAACGACTAGAAAATAAGGGTACAAACCACTCGCCGAGCTGACGCCGGTAACTACACTTGGCTTGCTCCGAGTATGGAGCTTCCTAATGGCAGACCACTGTTTTTCTCTGCAAGACCTCTCGATACCTACATCATGCGGTACTATACGCTAGAAATGAAATATCAACTGCTAATAGATCAGCCTAACAATACACGAAACAAATTACGTACGACCATTTCAATGCCCTGAGCATGGACATTGGCATGAACATGCATGTATTGCGGAGAAAAGATATCCGATTTTTGAAAAAGGTAGCCAGTTGAACACTAAGGGGAGGAAAGCTTAGCAGGGGGGGCGGGGCGGAAAGTCAAGTAGGCGGGAGAGTTTAAGAAGGTAGTAGGGTTCAAGTGTACACAGCTAGCATAGAACATGGTTAGTTGGAGGAATATGGCAGATGCCTTCGCCCTGCAGTGGGTATAGTCCAGCTGCTCCTGCTACTGATGATGATTATGGTCACATCTTGATAGCAGCGAGTAAGATGAAACATCAAATCGGTATATAATCAATTCCTTCATTTTGCCGTATCTTAAATTTCACAATGTATTCCTTCATTCAAGCTTCGGCTCTGAATCACTTGAAAGCAATGCAGTTTTATTTATTTGCAAGCATTTTAGAGATGCAGACTCGTTACATATTCAGTTCACCTTGGAATTTTAACCTTGCTTGAGAAACTTAATTGTTTCTTCCAGCGCAACTCATACGACATCAATTATATTCCTTTGCTCTCAAACTGTTTTTGAACAAATAGCCACATTTCCTTTTTACTGTAATAAATGCGTTTCTCCCTTCACGATAAAATGTACAAACTCCATTTTCTCGCTCTTGATCTAAACTCTCTCGTACGGCACATTGCAAGTAAAATAGTGAGTAATGCAGCGTTTCACATTATACCGGGTGTCCCAGCTAACATGAACCAAGGGGTACAAAATAATATATTTCAGGTAGGTCAGTGAAACCAATTGCATTCAACTGCCAGCCTCCTTGCCCACCGCAGGCAATTTTTTGTTTTGCAATTAATTAATTAGCTAATTATGTTAATTTATCTAATTTCTTAAATATCGACTTTAGACCAAAAATGTGAATTGGAAAGTTGTAGAGCACCTTCAGAAACCCTCATTCCATTAATTGCGATAAAGAAAGTCTCACGTGTATCTTTTTTTCCGGGCTCAGAAGAGAGCCCGCGAAATACAAATAATACCACGTGACTAATGCATTTGTGCGCCGCGATTGTGGTGCTCTCAGTCGTGGTTTGAGCGAATGAAATCAGCTGCGGCCGTGTCTTCTTGGCCCCGTTAAAGCGGCAGGCCGATATGCCTGCGATGGCTTCTTCGCCCGCGTCAGACAGCCGGCCACGTGACGGTGCAGTAGCAGCGACAGCGGCGAGCCGACACCACCGACATTCTAACAAGGCCTCCTTCTCTGCCATCAGCGAACGTCACGACAAACGAATGAGCGATAAGGTATCAGCCACGGAATCTGCGCATACAGGCTTGGGTAAAGGGGCGAGATGACATCATGTGACTCGACTAAAGTTAGCGCTGCACCTTCATTTGCCGGTTCTTTATCGCCATCCGCCTGTCGTGATGTAGGCTGCTGCGGTGCGCAGGCCTGGCCAAAATAGCGGTGGCGACGGGCTCGCTCGAGCTCGCTCGAACCATCGCCAACATTTCTGCCTGCCGCTGCAACGGGACCATCGGGTCACGGCCGCAGCTTATTTCGTTCACTCAAACCACGACTGAGAGCACCACAATCGCGGCGCATAAATGCGCTAGTCACGGGGTATTATTTGTATTTCGCGGGCTTTCTTCTGAGCCCGGAAAAAAAGATACACGTGAGACTTTATTTATCGCAATTAATGGAATGGGGGTTTCTGAAGGTGCTCTACAACTTTTCAATTCATATTTTTGGTCTAAAGTCGATATTTAATAAATTAGAGAAATTATCATAATTATCTAATTAAGCAAATGCAAAACAAAAAATTGCCTGTAGTGCGCAAACAAGCTGGCAGTTGTATGCAATTGGTTTCACTGACCTACCTCAAATATATTATTTTGTAACCCTTGGTTCAAGTTAGCTGGGACACCCGGTATATTGTAATGAAGTGGCCATCGTTGCCTCCTGCCAACCACCTGCCAAGCAAATACTCGTGGGGAAGATCAGCAATGTAAGATGTCTAAGTTTGCCCAAGTAGCGTGTTTCATTCGGAATCCCGCGATCCCCATTGGCTACATTCAAGTCTAAAATGTGGTTTACGAGTTAACACCTCTGCAAATTCTGCCGTTACATTTTGTCGTCTAACGTCAAGCAAAGAATAAAGAGTGGTGTGCCATAATAAATTTAACGCAACAGTGTAAAAGCCTGATTTTTTACAAAATCTGCCGTCGGATTGGTGAGTAATGGTGTGCGGGTGAGATGTTAGGGTGCTCATATGTCTGCCAGATGTGTGTCGCATTACAACCACATCGCTTGGCCTATTTGAGAAGAGCTGAAACTCGGGCAGATCCTTTAAGATTATAGGCTGAAATGGGAATCTAGCCTTCCGGATACCCTAGAGCTTGTGCCAGGCATGCTACTAGAGCATCGCAATTAGATTTGCGTGGCTTTGGAAAAGCGCAGGCTCATTTGTACATTTCTTCTATCTGATAACAAGGCACTTTCATCTGCATGCTAAGGCGTATATGTGAGCACAAAGGTACAAATGAAGTGCTCATTGATTAACCGAGTAGCAATAGTGCATGTACGCCACTTAGGGCCAGCAAGAGAAGCCATACACGGGAGTTGTGGCGCTCTCATGTCATAGCCACCAAGACGGTTCTTGGGTGTCCCTCAGTTTTCTACGCCATACATCGTCGTGTTGTTGTTATAAGAGAAAGGCCGATTTCCTAATATCGTCAACAGAAAATTACCTGCGTTGACCTGCAGGCCACTTTCTATTCCAAAAATTCGTTATGCACGACAACCAGAAGTACAACTCCTGAATTTTTCTCAGGAATGAACATCATCGTCATCATCATCATTCTCAACCTAACTATATCCACTGCAGGGCGAAGGCCTCTCCCATATTTCTCCAATTAACTCGGTCCTGTGCGAGCTGCATCGACTTGACCCCCGCGAATTTCTTAATCACTTCCGCCCACCTAATTTTCTGCCGCCCCCTGCTACGCTTTCCTACCCTTGGAATGCAGTTTGTGTAAAGCTATAAATTATTCGATCTCGTATGCCGCCTACAACTAATGATGTTCATGCTTATGTCAATATACTCTCACCAACTTGGAAGACAATCATGTGATGGAGGAAATGGGTTTTTCACTTTTGCCACAGAAAGTGCAAAACAAACCTGGGCACTAATGCGATCCCTATCGTATTTATTAGCCCTACCAGCGGGACAGTGTAGGCTGAGTTAGAAAAGATATACGGCATAGGTAGCCACGCATGCTCTGGACAAGCCGTATAGCTATGCTTTCAATGAAGAATTTTTAAACTCACATCCGACCTGTTCGTAGTGTTTTTACAATTTCATTTTTCTCAGTGCTCACACATATTACACAGTATGTTTTAAGCAACAAACAACCAAGTTCGGGCTTCTTATGTCAGTTCAGACCACAAACGTGTGTTAGGATGTAGTAATGGCGGGAAAATCGCTTTGTTGATTGTCACAGCTGGAAATTGACTTTTACTATATCTTTGAGAGATTCATACTTGCTGTGGAGTTAAGGCTAGGCGAATAGTTCAGAGGGACTGGATTTTTTCATTGGTCTGCAGTGCTGCCGTACTAATGACTAAATGACAGTGGTAAGTTGTATTTTTCTTTGATGACTTCTACCACATTTTATTATTTCGCACAATTTCACCTCGACCCATGGTGGGGAAGCATGCAGTTCTTTTGCACACATAGATAAGTGAGCACTATATTTCTGCGGCAACGTTTTCTTTTAATCTTTATTTTGCCCTATGCATATACGGAAGGTGCGAATTGGAACATGTTCGGGTGCCTTTTTTCATTATTGCAAAAAAGGCAACTCTAAGTCAAGAAAGCACGCAAAAAAAGCGCTTGATTTGTTTGTTTTTCGCTTCTGTTTAGCCAGCTTGTGATCATAAGGTGTTTGAACAGAGCCACTGCTAAAAGCTGCTGAGTCTTCGTCCACCCCGAAGAAAAAGAGAAATGACGTGCAGCTAAGAAATTCCTACAAAAACGCCTCAGTAAATGCAGAAAATAAGTTTTTATCCTGTAGTCCCTTCATACTGCTTTCTTCGTCCCAGTTTGGTCATATTTTCTTCCAATACAGTAACGAGAAACTATGCGTCCGCGCGGTGCAAACAATCGCGTTAAGGCGTGTTGCGCTTTCTTGTGACAGGACGCGTGACTACGTGGAAGGCGTCCACCCAGGAGACCAGCAAATCAGGTCAGTGCCCTCGGGCAGTCTATCTTCTCTCAGTAAACGAGAATGCGATTTGAACAGCTCCCCCCTAGCCAAACCTACAGGA